>VYZX01031854.1:30291-52233 GCA_013401335.1 Brachypteracias leptosomus
AGTGCGTCAAGCAAGGTAAGACGAGGGACGGCCCCCCATCCCCCAACTCCGCCGCCCCCTCCCCGGGGGCCGGGGCAGGTCTGGGGCGAGCGGGGGGGAGCAACTTTGTTGCTGCAGTTTGACTTTCCCCCTCCCCGCCGGAGCCGTCCCCTCCCCGCCGGCGGGGGGAGGATGCGAGCGGCGCTGCGCGGTGCCCGCAGCCGGGCGAATTAAATGTGCGTCAGTGACAGCGCTTCGCCATGCCGCGGGAGGGGACGGGGGGGCGGCAGCGCCGCCGGGCAGCACCCCCCTGCATCCCCCATCCCCTGCTTCTGCCGCCCGGGGCCGGGGCACCGCCCGCCGCCCCGTCACACCGGCACCGGCCGCCCCTCCGGCGGCTGCTGCTGGCGCTGCCGGTGGGGCCGGAGGAGCGGCCGGGGACCGCTGCGGAGCGGGGCTTGCCCTTGGCTTTGGTTCGCTCCGGGCGCCTTGGCTGGGGAGGCAGGGGCTTGTCGCTGCGCGCTGGGTCCCTGGTGGAATTAAGGGCGGCTTCAGCATCTCTTAAGTGTCATTAGCGGAAAAGTCATTCATTTGATCCCTGGTGAAAACGATCGCCTGGTCCTGTGGAACGGGCAACTCGGAAAGAGCGGGAGAGAGAAGCAGAAAGAAACTTTTGGGAGAGAACGGTCTACTTTTGCCTCTCCTCTGTTGCTTTTATTTATTTTTAAAGTACTGTAATAGGTTAATGGATTTCCAGGAAAGTCGATAGAGAAGAGATGCCACAGATGCTCTTTACATGTTTCTTTCTGTCCTCTTTAAACTATGCTGAGTTGGGCTGTCTGCAGCTGAGCACTTCTGAGGAGGTTTTTGCTACCCCAGAAGCGTTTCTGGAGCACAGGAGCTGGGAGCTGCTCTGGGAACCGAGTCTGTAGGTGCTCCTTGGACATGGATGGTGCAGCAGCTGTGCACGTATTGCCAAAGCACACAGTTCAGCCGGGCAGTGAACTCAGCCATTGAAAACTTGGGGATTTCTGCAGTGGGAAGATTTTAGATGCTGTTCATCAGAGACGCTTGTGCTCTGTAGCTGTAGCCAGCAACCTTTGCTCAGAGGACATAGAGGAGAGTTCCTCTGACATGTGGTATAATTTTGTAATTTAACTTCCTCATCCTAATTGGTGGTTCATTGTTTAAAGTATCACTTGTGATACTTCTGAATGCTTGAAGGATATGCCTATTATTAGTTTATCCAAACACGACAGAATCAGTAGAAAAATTTTACTTTCACTCAGGCCTTCAGAATGTACTTTATTTTATGGTAGATTCTGTTATCTACATAAGGTCAAACCTCTAAATACAGATATGATCTGAGATTTTTCTACTTGTCCTCTGGGGTAAGTTGTGCAATATGTTGTAGATTGTATCTTGATAGTCAGGCAATGCAGGGAGACACAGCAGTTTATGTGATAAGTAAAGATTAGAAAGGAATATAATGGATTCTGTCTTGCAATATAGTGTCATCTCTGGGCACCTGAACTCCAGGAAACCTGCTCTGTAGTTTACTCTTTTTATTAATAATTTTAGTAGGAGTGGTCTTACTGTGATGGGATTCAAGAAGAAGCAGCAGTGGAAATTCGAGAAGACAAGGGTACATTGTTAAGTTATTTAAATTCTTACTTTTTTTTTTATTTTCAGAAATCCTACAGATGCTTTACAGTAATGCCAATTAAGGTTATGTTCATTTACTACATGAAGCAGTCTCTGTCCCACCTCTTCACTGTTTTTCTACTATTTCTCTTTAAGTCAAAGCAATCACCAGTGATTCATTAATGTGTGCACCCTTAATGAAGTTATCTGTCATACAGGAATTAGGGACATTAGTCAGGCTTTTACTCCCATGTATTACTGCAGATTTCTTGAATGAGACATAGAGGATGAATTCTAGATTCTGCCTAGTTTCTGTCTCTGAGGAGTTTTACTTCAGTACGTTAAAACACTACACTTTTGATGTGAGTCCTCAAAGCACTGGCCAGATGACTTGCGTGTTTGGAGGTGACAGTTCTGCATAGATTCTTGGACTGAGGGAGGCTTCCTGGATGGAATGATCTTTCTTGTTCTCCAGCATCCTCTACTTTGCCAAAGGGAGAGGCCTCCTGGATCCAACTTCCTATTTTTTTAAAAAAAGGTCAATGGTTTATGTGTTTTACCACCTGACTCCTCCTTCAGTGTAACTCAGTCTAATCTCTGCACCCCGTGGTTCTGAGGCACAGACAGCAGGCATCTACGTTATGCTAACGAATTACTATTCCCTAACAGGACTTTGCAGCAGTGTGTAGGAGAGAAAAAGCTGGGCAATAAAATCTTTGTATGTTTTTGTAACTTTTGTTCTCCTTTTAATTATGAAACACCTTTAGTGTGCTGGAACAAGGTTAATGAGTCCATTATCATTGTTTCTGCATAATTTATCAATGATATCGCTGTAAATTAGAATAGCATGACCTTGAATGCACCATGTGACTGTAGCTGCTTCTTCAGTGCTGCCTAGGAATAAAGTCAGAGAGAGAAATGTGGAGGTAGGACACAACTATTTATAATATGATGCTTAAGAAACTGTGAGTATTTCTCTTGTTTGAAAGTTCTGATAATTCATCAGTGAAAATTCTCTTGCAGATGAGATCAGGGAATGGCTAATTCAGCTTACAGGAATTAACTATTTTGAAGTATGGAAAATAAAGGTGCTTTCATGATTTTTCATTACATTGTGTTTTATTAAACAACCCTCTCTCTGAAATAATGAAATATTTTATCTTGTATCACATTACGACATGAAATACTTTTTAAAAAAGGTCCAATGTTACATTGCTATTTTAATGTGAGCTGAACATCTTGAGCTAAAAATATTGACTTAAAAAAAATCATATAATGTAGGAGTTGCTGTATATCATCAGGAGGAGTAAACATCATGAGAAACTAATTAGCAGTTCTACGATTTGATCTGACAGAACTCTCGTAAGTATGACACCCAATAAATAAGGTTTTAATGCAGGACATTGTTGCCTGGTTTTTCACGGGGAGAAAAGATTGCAAGAACTGGTATTATTTTTTCATCTTAGTTGCAAGAGTTCTCAGAGAAGTTCTCAGAGTCAGAAGACTATTTTCTGTTTGGGGTTTTTTTGTGAGGTTTTTTGTTTGGTTTTTTGCTAGCCACTTAATTATGCTACTTTTGTCAAATTCACAGAGATTCTCTTAAAACACATGGAGTGAAATGTTGGCCCAGATGAAGTCAATGGTAAAGCTGTGTTTGACATCAAATAAAGATGGCCCGATATCTTCTGCAGAGTCCTATGCTTTTTTTGAATATATACTCCTTCAATGGGAGAATTTTGTACAGCAGTCAAATTAGTTGGGCATATTTCCAAATGTTATGCATTCTGACCTTCTGCTCTCTCTGGTGAAGAGGAGAGCTTTACTGTTTCCGAAAGAAATACTTCTGAATTTCAAATGTGATTGTTTTTACATGCAGAACAGTTTAGATTAAGTACTATCTTCTTCCCACAGATGCGTAGTTGTAAAAGGAGCAATGTGCTAAGGAAAGGCATCCTAATTTGGATAAGTAATCACACGGGAAGAGTCATGTGAGGAGCAATGTTGTCTCCAGTTCTACTCTCTGTTCATCGCTACTGTCTCAGATCCACAGTATTTTTCTCCAGTAATTCCCATCAGTAGGCGACACAGATCCATGATGTGCACAGACTCCAAGACAGCTTTGATTTTAGTTTGAAGGGTTGCAGGAACAGCCCACTCATTTTTGCTGCATAAACCAGGATCTTTATTCTTTGCATAATGTTACAAACTTCCACAGGTGCCCTCAGCACCTGAAAACATGGATTTCAGAACTCAGGAGCATTGCAGCAGATTTTGCCCTGGAGATGCTGTCTGACATCTCTTCCTCAAGGAAAATGGTTTGGGCATACCAAGTAACCAGGTGATCTGACTAATGGAGCAATTTAGTTTACTTTTATAAGTATTTAGTGGTGTGACCATATGAAATATTAATGACATTGAACTTTGTATTGACACTTTCTAATGTCTCTGAATTGACTCTAAATCAGACTTTAAGCTTCAACCCATAATGCTTTAGCTCCTTATGCAAAGAGGCATTTAGTACACATGACATAGGGAGGGACTTAAATCCAGTTTTACTTTCTCAGTCTGATCATTTACTTAACAGTAAGCATATGCTAAAATGTTTTGCTGACTACAGATGGACTTGGGCATATTTGCAAGTGCTTTGCAAGTGCTTTCCCAGTCAGGAGAAGGTTGGACTCTTATTAGGATGTATACAACAGTGGCCACATCCTATTCCTGATAGTGGCAACAGTATTTCCCAGTGAAGAGTAAAAGGAAAAGATGGTACTTTCCCAGCACCCAGTGATTTGTGGCTCAGGGATTTAGTAGCCTTGTAGTGGTTTTGGTTGTTTGGGTTTTTAATCTTTTTGTTGTTGTTGTTTTGTTTTCCCTGATGAGTTAATCCATGAGTTTTTCAATTAAAACTTGGCTTACAATCAACTTTTTTGTTTTTCTTTAAAAGTCTGTGACAGGCCTTTTGACTGAGAAGTAGAAGTTAACATGTTACTATTTTCCTACAGACATTTTTATACACCTATTCCTATGTATAGTTATGTTTTAAAGAAATTTATTTGGTTATTTAAGTTTATCAGTAATCCTTTTCTACATTCATTAAAACACCCTGTGCATACAGATTGTCTTTTTGTGTTTTTTCTTCCTGGGTATTAATATATACTATCTTCCAAGATGTGAATGTTGGATAAAATTTTCTTCACTAATACAAGGAACAATATTTTACAATTGAAAGCTGCATGATTTTCCCAAATAAAAAATAAATCACAAGGGTCTTGCAAAAACAAAACCCGAAGAACTATGAAAACCTTCATGGTACACTTCTGGTATATAATGCATGGACATTTGAAAATAAACTATACATCAGACCTATACCTTTTTCCTGGTTGGTGCTCCTTAGGATTTTGCTAATTCTAGAATTTAAATTCAGTGTTCTATTTTACCATTACTTTATGTCATTCTTATGCTTGTCCATCTTAATTTAAAGACCACTGAAGTTGACTTCTGACTTGTGTAGCTGGTGATTTATTGTCCGTCTCCTCCAGAGAGATTGTGATGTTACATGTGAGGAACTCTGGGTGTTCACTGGCAGCAGAATTGTATTCATCAGTCTTTTTCCTTCTCTGAGAATTACAAATGTGCCATTAAAGGATAGGGCCATGACTTTGTTAGTGCATCATTTCCTTGAAGAAATAAAATAATTGAGAGTGCTCTGTACTTCTGTTGAGTCACATATCATAAAGTTAATCTCACACTAACACTTGTCCATCTGTTGATACTGTTGACATCAAAGGGAAAGTACTGGTATTGGGGTAAAATTGTGTCTCATTTTGTGCACCTCACCTATAACCTCACCTGCATTAATTCAGCATTACATAAAAGATGGATTCTAAGCTTTTGCTTCCAGTGTTAGTGATCTTCTCCTTACTCCTTATAGATGAGGAGTTCCTTTCGTGACATGAGAGAGTTGATAAAATATTAATCTACATGTTTTGTATACAAGAAGTGGTGTATATATGGAAAAAGTGCTCCTTCAGAAGGGATTTATGTGAGGAGGTGGTCGTAACTGTGATTTAGAAAGGGTGATAGAGAGAGAAGTGCTGCAGTAGCTGTAGAAGCAGATGTTTCTTGTTCTCTCTTCCTCATAGTGGTATAAACAAATGAAAAAGGGAAACTTTTTTTGCTGGAGAGCATCAAGGCAAGGGTTGAAGAACATAGTGCTATTTTTTCACTGTGTTAACATTCTGGAAGTAATTTTTTTTCTTCCATACATATAATCACAGAATGTTAGGGTTTGGAAGGCACCTCAAAAGATCATCTAGTCCCCCTGCTACAGAAGTATCACCTAGATCATGTCATATGTGTTTATAAATATATATACCAATGTGTATATTTACTTATATATTTTTTAAGCCTTTTTATCTGTAGATTGAGAGCGTGTAAGACTTTTTGTAGCATTACTGCACAATAATATAATGTATTATGGTATTTATGGGTTACAGTACTAATCTACAATGTTTTTCATACAAGTTTTGATGCATATATATGTATGACAGTTACAATGAACCTGTTGGTGACAAAGCAATGTGCAGTATGGCACAATATTCTGCAGTAGGAAATAAAATGATCATAAACTCTAGAATAAGGTTGGCTAAATGCCTACTGAAGCAGGTGAGGTCTATAGCACAGAGCTTGAAGGTATTGATTTCAGTAGCAAAGTGCCTGTCTTTGGGTTTTGTTGCTGAATGTCATTGCAATGCTGGCCTTTAACTGAATATTGTGAAATTACAGGGGCTGTGATCCCAGCAGTATCTCTTCAGCACACCTAATTCGTTACAAATCAGCTTTCTTTCAACCTCATGGAAGTCTATCCAGTGAGAATGTGTAATAGTTTTTCTGACAGTTTGTATAGCTTTCTCATTGTAGGCTAAAGCTGCCACAATAGGAAGTGGAATGGCAGACAGAAGCAAGAGAAAAGGAAGAGGGTGAAGGGCTTTGACAAAAAACAGCTTTATCTAGTATTTCTAAACTGAACAAAAAATCCTCATTGGTAGTTGATAATCTCTAAAATAGTACTTAGGGTTTGAACGTTCTTTTAACATTAGTCGAAGAAGTCTCATTTCAAGCCTCCTATCCATAATTTGCACTCTCCACTAGAACCTGAGCTGACAGAAGGCTGTTGTTTCTGTATATTTGCCATGTACTTACCCTTTTTACAGAGTGCAAATGAACCACAAATGCATTATTTCTGAACTCAGTCAGCCAATGCACATTGCTAGGATCCAGACGACTTAATCAAAAGGTATGTTGCTGTCAACACAGCACTTCCAGGTGTCTCCTCATTCATATATAGATTATGATTAGTAATATATGAATAATGCTGTTTCACTCTGCCTATCAGCTTCAGATGTTTCTCCTGGATGTCTTTGATTATTTCCACAATGCATGAACTCAAGACAAAGGAAAATAATACAGGGGACAAAATGGAGAAAGTAAAATATGGGAGAGAAAGTCCAGGGAAAAAATTCAGAGATTATTAAACTAAAATATTGCTGGTTTCAGAAATCACGTGTTCTGTCATATTCGAGAGAGGTTCTACAGCCCTGGGAAGATTCTCCACCACAGGGAAAATCAGCACAGGGAACGTGCATTTCCTAGGTGAGTCTTAGTTCCTCAAAGTAGGCTGAAATCATGGGGTTAGTTGGAAAAGAACTTTAAGATCATCAAGTCCAACTGTTAACCCAGCACTGCCAAGTCCACCACTAAACCATGTCCCTCAGCACCACACCTACAGGTCTTTTAAATACCTCAGGGATAGTCACTCAAACATTTCCCTGGGCAATCTGTTCCAATGCTTGACAACCCTTTCGGGGAAAGAACTGTCCTAATATCCAACCTAGTCCTCCTCTGGTGCAACTTGAGGTAATTTCCTCGTGTCCTATGACTTGTTACTTGGGAGAAGAGACCAACCCCCACCTCACCATGACCTCTTTTCAGGTAGTTATAGAGAGTGAAAAGGTCTCCCTGGAGCCTCCTTTTCTCCAGGCAAAACAACCCCAGTTCCCTCAGTCACTCCTCAGAGGACTTGTTCTCTAGACCCTTCACCAGCTTCATTGCCCTTCTATGTACATGCTCCAGCACGTCAATGTCTTTCTTGTAGGGGCCCAAAACTGAACACAGTATTCGACGTGCAACCTCAGCAATGCCGAGTACAGGGGGACAATCACNCGTGCAACCTCAGCAATGCCGAGTACAGGGGGACAATCACTTCCCTAGTCCTGCCGGCCACCCTTTCTGATACAAGCCAGGATGCTGCTGGCCTTCTTGGCCACCTGGGCACACTGCTGGCTCATATTCAGCTGGCTGTTGACCAGCACCCCTGGGTCCTTTTTCACTGGGCAGCTCCCCAGCCATTCTTCCCCAAGCCTGTAGCGTTGCATGGGGTCATTATGACCCAAGTGCAGGACCCCGCACTTGGACTTGTTGAAGCGTGCACAACTGTTCTTGGCGCCCATCAATCCAGACTGTCCAGATCCCTCTAAAAAACTTCCCTACCCTCAAGCAGATCAACAATCTTTTGTGCTGTCTTCAAGATTTCTGAGAGTGTGCGTGATTCCCTTGTCTAGAACAGTGATAAATATTTTAAACAGAACTGGCCCCAATACTGAGCCCTCGGGAACAGTGTTTGTAACCAGCCACCAACTGAATTCAGCTCCGTTCACCACAACTCTTTGGACCTGGCCATCAAGCCATTTTATTACCCAGTGAAGAATACACCCGTCCAAGCAGCCAGTTCCTCCAGGAGAATGCTTGGCTAAAGCTGGCCCTCTACAGTACCCACAGTTGACTCATCCCAATTAAAAAAATGTATTCCTTCTCCTTTAGCTGAAAACACAAGTTGCTCTTAATGCATCTGTGTTTCTGTCCCATGTTCTCATCAAAGTATGGTGAAACAATAGTACCCCCCGAGACACAGGAAAGAAACACATATTTGTATTGGATGACACATATTTGTGTAGGATGACTTTCATATGTGTGTGACAGTCCAACAGAAATGGAGATATACCAAGTGGTGTTTAGTTACCATTGTGTCAGAACTGCATGCTGAGTCCCTGGCTCCTGAGGTGACACCTTCACCTCCCTGGCTCACTTTCAACATTCTCCTTCTCTGGTACCAAAATGATTGTGGTGTCATTGACCTTCAGAAGTAGTGCTGGCCCATAAACACTAAGTAACTTTTGCACTGTTCTTTTCAGATCTCTGACCTTGGGAGGAAAGGTTACAGTTCACATGTTCAAGATCATGTATAAGTGGAATGAAAAAACAAGTATGCACGTGTTTTATGGCTTACAGACAAAACAGAGTGGCTGTGTTCAGCACCAGAAAAAATTCTTGGGTGAAATAATGCCTCCTTATCTTTATCACATTTTACTGTCTCTCTTGAATTACCCTTGGTTCAGATCAGTGTTCAGGTCATGGAGCTCCCCCATATACCTTTTTTGCACACCATGGAGCCCTACCTGCCACTAATGTCCTTTCTTGTCTGCTCCATAGCTTTTCTGCTACTGAAGCATCTTTTTTCAGGGCTTCCTGTGTCCCTGGAATTCACCTTGAGTCTTTCAGGCAGTGTGTCTTTCAGGTCTGGCACTAGCACCAATGAGTTAATTCTACCAGTAAGATATTTCTACCCTCTATGCTCAAATTTACTTCAGAAAGCATGCAGAAACTCGTTTTTACCCAGAATTTTGGCATTCCATGATTCCAGATCATTCCTGTTCTGATGGGAGCAAGCCTGGTATAACAATCTCCCATTGTCCCAGGTCTGGGAGATATGTGACACAGCCTTGACAACATATGGTAGTCTCTATAGCCAGTCATGGCAATCATTTAATTGAATTATTCGGAATTATTAAATTGTTCACAAAGACCCGAGATTATCACACTGGGGGTCAGGGTTTTCCTTGTAAGTCTGTTAGGTCAGGCACGGTGGCAGAGTCATAGTGAGTTTGTTTGTTTTCAAAAACCCAGAAGAAATATTGTGTCCTCAGTATGCAGGAAAAAAAAAAGAAAAAACCTAGAAATAGATTTTATAGTTATGAGTAGTGCTGATAGATTTAATGTGAATAGCAGAACTGGAAAATAATAGTAGTGGGCAAAATTTTCTACACTGTATGCTAGCAAGTAAATTGTGTAGCTGTGTTAATGTGACATGAGTATTCCAGAGGAATTCCTTCCTGGAAACAGGTACAAGTTGTCTTTTATTACTTACCTATTGAATCTCGGTATCTTCATACCTCACATTGTCCTTGTGTTTGTCGAAATGTGGAATACGAGTTGTTCAATTGCACATTTTTTGGCGGTTTTTTTTTTTATGAAAAAGAAATTCTTCCAGCTTTGTTTCCTTCATGGAAATCATGACTTAATCTGCATATTTCTGATAAAATATATCCATTTCATAAATCCACACCTAGCTTGTGCTACAGAAGCTGAAAGAAACAAAATTAGAGCATCAGTCTCATTCCAAGACATCCATTTCACATATAAGTTCTTATAACACATGCATTTTTTGTTTGCTTGATTTTAGACTCTGATTGAGAACTGAGGAACAGTCCTATCTGTACTCTATGTGAGTTATAATGAATAGTTTCTAACGTGTTGCATTCACTTGTCTGGTTAACTAGTACAAAATGAAATGTCTGTTAGTTGCTGTTATTTCCTTAAGAAGACCTTCTTTGTGCTAAATCTGCATTAAGAAATGTCACATAAGCCTCCCTTACACTTCCAAAACAGAACGTTAATATAAACAAGGACTAATCCCATTATATTTTAATCCTCTGTCCTTGTAGTTTGATAAGAACAGCGTTTTATATGCCGAAGCGTTGCAGAGTCCTGCTGCAAACTTAGTAAGCTAATAGAGGACCTTGATGCTCCCGTCACTGAAGTGCAAGTCTTGCAAAATGGGAAAGGCAGCAGCTGCTAAACTCTTCTAACAGACTGGGCCAGGAGGTGAACATTTTTTCAGTTTAAACAATCAAGTAAAGTGTAACTACTCCCCAAATTTCCTGCACAGGCACTGCACTGTTCTTTTGCACAACTCTCTCTGAAGCTCAATCTCTCCAAGATGCCCGCTCTGCACTTGACAGTATTAGATGGTGGTGTGCTGTGACTCCTGCTCATTATATTGACAGGGGTAGTTTTTGTTGGTATTTATGATTTCTCTCTCCATATGGGTTTATTGTATCTGCCTGTTCACTTGTGTATAAAGTTTGAAACCTTTTGGTGATAGGAACTGCCTTTTAGTTATAGGAACTAGCATGACAATTTCAAGTTGGGAGTCTCTAGTTTCTATGGCAATGTAAGGGAGTATTCGTATTCCATTCAGAGTTAGCCATAATGACTTTCTTAGTAATAATTATTGGAAGTATTCTGTATCATTTTAACATAGGATCTGAAACTCAAATTGACAATATTTCAGTCAGCGATAGAAGCTGTAAAGTGGAACAAAGTTGAGCAATATGACTTAAGAGAAAATACCTACTTATGAGCAATGGAAGCGTCTAATATTGTTGGTAGCACTGATCTGTTGTCTCTTGGTCTTTCCATTACAGCCACTGCTAGTGAAGCCTGTTCAAAAAACCTCAGCTATACAGTACACAGAGAATAAATTTCCCAAAGAATTTAATTTTTCTTATTATCTGCTCCATTTACTTGTGGAAGAACATTTCTCCTCTGTAAACTTCTAGAAGAATTACTGGAATTTCTGATAAGGCAGTAAAAAAAGCTTTTTCAACATTCACTCTATTTGGTAATTTTCCATTAAAAATAGCATAAAAGATTTCAGGAAAAGAATGCATCGCAGCACTGGAGGTTTTTTGTTGGAAAAATAAAGCAAAATAAAAATGTTGGGTTTCCTTAATTCAATTAAAAGTCAGTAATTGAAATATTAATTAAAAGGTCTTCTGGATTCATAATGATGTTGAGTTTTTATGTTATGCCTGTGGTACTTATGTACTGAAATACTCTTCAGAACAGATGAACCCATAAAATTTAAAGACGTCTCTTTTAAAAATGTGTGAAATATTGTAGGGGTTTGTGAACAGTTAATCTCACTTGCAGAAGTATAACAGCTGCTTTGCCTTGACAGGGATTCATGTCCGTGTGTATATGCTAAGGGTAATAAAATTAATGTTTCTGAAGGTAAAAGTTGGTGAAACTGAAGATATTTTTTTGCATACCTCAGAAAGTACCTCCTGTGTGTGACCAGAGCAGTATCAGTTTTTCCTAGGAAATGTAGCCAGATCTATTTGGGACCCAGTAGTGTTCTTTAGGGTCAATATTAAGTAAATTTCTAGTAAGTAGTAAGCAACTTTCTCACCAATTGCTGTAGAAAGTGGTTGCAGTAAGCTGCAGAATTCCTCCGTCTTTATCTGCGTGTTGTTGGCCAGCTAGTGAGGAGGATGCTGCTGAGCTAGAGATTGGCAGCTGAGACATTAAAACAGAAATCTTCACATGTATCCCTCTAGACACTAATATTACTCTTGTTATTAAACTAGCTGAATAGCTTCCAGATTCTAAAAACCCTTTCCAAAAAGACCTTATTCTAACTCCCCCAACAGGGAGTTACCCTTGGTGTCCTCACCAACCTCCGTGAATTTCAGTGCAGGGAGGGAAGCTGTGACAGTGTAAAACTTCTTCACATCTTTGGTCTCCTGATGTAGGCTATGAAATATTGTTCTTAAAACTCTTGGGAAATTGCTGAGTTTCACAATCTGAGTGATTTTATTTTCAACATGTGTGCTGTCTTTTTATGGGTTTTTAAATATTATTCACTTTTTAGAAAGAAAGGATCTATGTAAATATATACGATTTACCAATAGAACTGGTACTGTATTTCTCCAATGCAATTGCTTAGTTTTTTTTATTTTTTTAGTCTTAAAAAAATTAATCTTTTAAAACATGAATGTTATTATTAGTCTGTCAAGATGACTGAAATCAGATCCCATGGAGACAGGTAGTACAAGCTGGCAGTGGGAAATAGTCACTGCCCAAAAGGGTTTACAAAGGCTAATTAGACACAGAAGATAGGTAGGAAGAGACAGAACCACATGGTGGTGAAATGACTTGCCAAAAATCTCAGATCAATCAATAATAGAGTGAAGAACATTGCAATGTAATTTAAAAGTCTATGCAAACAGTATTGTGTCCAAGTAAAGGCACACAAGCTGCATCACCCCTTCCCCCCCTCATTCAATGAGGATTTCTATTGATTGCTTGAGTAAAATATTTTTGTAGGTACTTATTTTAAATTCCATGACAAATCCCGTGTAAAGCAGAAGCTTTGTCAATAAACAAAGAAGGACGAGCGTGCAAAGATCTGTACAGAGAAGAGAGTGTGATGGAGTGTTGTCTCCTAAAATAAAATGTGTTTCAGAAATATATTAGATGTGGTAAAGTGTAGGAAGCCAAAGTAATATACATTTATATATTTTAATGAGATATTTATGTTTGTTTGCATTGCTAATTGGACATGTAGGTACATCAGCCACACTGTATGAGACATATATTAAAATTCTTCTGGTCTGTTAAAGCCGCTGCTTGACAAATGGCAAATTGTGAATAATTTGTGTGGAGGTTTTTTGAAGTGTTTGGTTTTTTCCCTTTTTGTTGTAAAAAACTTACTTGTTTTGGTAATATGAGAAGTCCTAAAAAATGTCACCACAAACAATGTTTGGTTTGCCAAGTGACGTGTACAAAACGCTAATTAAAAACCCAGTGGGAACCTCTCACTTTTCACAATGCTGAGGGACTTCTAGATCAGCTTTGCTGGATGATGGCTTCTTTCAGGGCCCTCGTGTTGCCATCTTTTTACCCAACTGGGTGGAGTTATTGGCAGAACTTACAAAAAGTTAGAGCTAGGGTTTAGGCCTGTCAAATGACATCTCTCAAAATTACTGAGTAATCATGGAGAAGTGAGACTGTCCTGATGTTATGAGGACATCTGGTAAACCTAGGAAGGTCTCTGTTGAGGCCGTTTCAGTTTCAGTTACACCAAAGGCTGTATACTTTGTGACTCTGTGCTTTTGTCCCTCTGTGGAGAGCTGTTGGTCCCTCTTTGTGCTTTCATCTCCTTCTCTTTGGCATCAGTTTCTCATTTATCACTGGAAACTCTTCTCTCCCACTCCCCTTGGTGAGGCTGGCAGGAAGAAAAGGGTGGGGGGACTTCCTACCACTTACCCAGTGTGAGGAACGTCTGCCTGAGCTGCTGAAGTATGTTCCACTGTGAGGATCCTCCAGAAGATGTCCATGTCCTTCTCTTTCAGTGCCTGGGGCCTGTGAAGAGTTAAAGAGATGATCAGGGAGAGATCAGAGTAGAATTTTGCCTTGTACAAGCAATGAGACAGGTCTTGCTGAATCCACCCTCCTTTTTCAGGAGAAGAGAACTATGTAACTTTAAATATTAACAATACATCTAGATGCTTTAAATAAAACTGGCACAAGCCCATGCAGCACATTAAGGACACCTGAATTGATGAAAAAAATTGTGCCTTCTTTTGACAACCACACAGTAGTGTTTGCTGTACAACACCCTTCATTATGTAGTTGGTCTGATGGGACTTTGGTCCTGAAGTTGATAATGAGCATGCTGTTGCCCTGCATTTGCATTATTAATTCATCAAGGCTTTTTACAGGTGCAAGTCATTTGTGGGGCTAAGGACAAAGGAAACCTTGGAAAGCTGATGTATCCAGCCTGAAAAAGGGCGACTGGTTCACAGTGCACGGTGATACTATGCAAAAATTTGGTGCAGAAATTGTGAAATGTTCTGTGCAACCGATATCACCAGGGAATAGGTGAGATGAGATGAGATGAGCTTTGGCTCAGGCACCAGAGTTAACAGTCCTTACTCCTGTAAAGAAAAGGTCCAAGCTGTACCTGATGGAGTAACACTGGGATCATTCCACTCCCAGGACCATCACCTCTTTGCTGTCCTGTGTTCAACCAGAGATCAGGCTGTTCAGGCATGCTGGGTGTCCTCACAGCAGGAAATGAAAATACCCGTGTTTGAAGGGTGCTGGGGTCATCCTACACTGGAGAATACTGAGTTTTTTCTTGTGCGTGTGTGTGTCTCCCATGTCATCAGGAGGATGGGATAACTGAAGCTGCACAGAGTGCTGGGCACAACCACATCCCAAAACAGATGAGTGAGTAGTGAATAGCTGTCTGGGTGTTAGGAGACCTGGACTTTCCCTCTAGGAACACTGCATGAGGCATCATAAAGCTGTCACTGAAGACATGCTTGCAAGCAGATAACCTGAATGGGCTCCTGATCTGACTGAGAGACCATCCTGTGCAGCAGGGCTGCACAGTAATCTCCAGTGACCCTTGGTGCAGGACAATACTTGGGTAGGAAACCCTCAACTAATATTTGAAAGATTTCCTTCTTTCTCTTCTGTTTTATTTTTTAAAAGCACAAAATAAAACCAAATGCCAACCATTCATTTTTTTTCTTAAAGCAGAATCCTTGTTTTCTGACCAGATCTCATCATGTTTATCTTCTAAGATCTGATGGATCACAGAATTAGTGTGGCATTGCTCTGAGTCAAAAGTTTATGCACATGCTTATTCAAGTTTTGCCTGAAAACAGTGTTGTGTGTTGCTGCTGAGAGGCAATTTCTGATCAAATCCAGGAACAGCCTAGCCTCTGTATCTCTATAGCCTTTTTAATTTTTTTTTTCCCCTTGGGCTGGCAGCTACAGATACTGCAGGCTCCTGAAAACAGCCTGCAGTTAGAGAGGATGGACCTGCAATGCATGACTTACACAGGAGTTATTCAGAGGTGCAGCAGAAAAGAGAGGGTAAAAAAAAAAACAATCAAGATGATTCAGCTCAGCAAGTCAAGGATCCCTCTTTGTATTTTAGATTGATTCTTTATATATTTTTCTGTTACGAAGAACATATCTGTGTTATTTGCAGTCATTATTTTCTAATGGTTAATTTTTATTATAAAGCATAGATGACTTTACAAATACCAGATTTTTTTCTGACCATTTTTTTCCTCTTTGCTTCTCTAACCTGCCTGCTGCAAGGGCTGTTTGACTGCTCCAAACATTTTGAATTATATGTAAAACATATCTTCAAAAGTATAAGGGACCTGTAGAAGAGAGGTTCCATCTCTAAGTCCTAAAGGTGTTTTACACATTTGGGGCTTCATATAAGAAAATAAGAAATGTCTACATTTGGAAAATGGAATAATCAATTTGATTAACAATATTACACACCACATAACTTTAAAAATTGGCTTTGGAGGGCTAGAAACTGCAGAGTTATCAGAGAGCATGAACTGCAGGTGTTCTGTAGGTTACAGAGTGAGATACACATTTCTTACAATGTCTGAGCCAAATGGAGCTGCCTGTGCTGAGCAGCCCAGGGACTGTCCCTGCTGGAATTGGCTGTCATCCCCAGGAATGCTCCACGAGCCTGCTGGAGCCTGCTCCCAGTTCCCCCAGGAGCTGAGTATTGCAAAGAAAGCCTGTTTCCAGTGCCATCCCAACATGACACAATTGCCTCTGACTGCGCCAGCCCAGGGATGGTCATAACTACTTTCACCTGGGTTTTTTTATTAGTCAGCTTGGGGATCTTCCTTCAGCTCATTTTCCTCTGAAAAAGTTTGTCTGTTAACAATCAGCTGGGCATCATGTTTGCTTGCAAAGCACCTGCAACAACACATAATTTCTGCTTTGCTTGTGTCAAACAAGACAGCCAAGAATTACATGTCCATGCTGATTTATGCTATACTGGTTGGAATTATATTGAAAATGCATGAATTTCATGTGTCTTGCTGAGCTTTGCTTTATTTTCGTGTGCCAGTATCAACTACTGAGGGCAATTTCATATCGGTATTATCAAGTTCACAGTACAGTGCGGAATATTTTGCATTTCTGTGGTAGGAGAATTGCCAATCGGCTGTTTGTAGATCTTGCATTTCCATGTGTTAGAGCTGTGTTTTAAAGGTTTATAATTGAGTTTTGCTTACTAAAGCTGTCCACAAGCAACGCCTGCAATTTGTTTCTGTCTCAAAACTGTTTATGAAACAAGGAAATTTTGGATTGCCTTGTGTTTCAAAAAGGTTTGTGAAGTATTTCTGTAATTGCTTATTATAGATACAAAGAATAATCTGGCTAGCAATGAAAAGTAAGGAAAGAGGAAAAAAGTAGGTAGGAGTGGAAGACAGTGCTGAGTAATTTGATCCAGTTGCTTAACAGGCTACAAAGATTTGTCAGTCTGCAGTGCTGGTGCTACTGTATGAGAACTTCCATCTCTAGCATATCCTAGCATAGGACTTTTCAGCTGTTGTTAAGAAGGATGGCATCTAATATAAGAGGAAGGAAGTTTCACTAGGAACTGGAGATGCCCTGCCTTTGGATCCCTGGCTCTGGTGCATGGAAAGGGCTGTGCTGCAGCTTGGAAATAGAAGAGACCTGGGGCTGGTGCCATGACCCTGACTACAGGAGGAGCAAAGGGAGGGAAGTTCCTCTACCCAGGGAGAAGATTCCAGCCCCTTGTCCGTGTGGAAACTGTGGGAGACGGAGGGGAGTTGTGCTCTTAGTCTTGAGGCGACTACCTCCTCACCATTCTTGTTGCCCATCTCCAGAAAGGAACTTTGTTTCACTCCCCTCTCCCCTTTCCTCTGACATCTCTTCCAGTTGGATTGGCACCTAAAGTGGAAGATCCACTGAGAGCTTCATGCTGAGTATTGCAGAGAAGTGCTGCCCTGCCCTGGCTCTGACACACATACCTGCCTGCTGCTGGAGCCTGCATCAAGTCAGGCTTGCTGTGCCCCTCCCGCTGCTAGGCTGCCTGTCCCATGGGCTTTGGGAGCAGGGCAGAGGCTCCTGGCAGGCTCCTCTGCTGTGCTTTGTGAGCGAGAATTGACATGTGGATTTTAGTTGAAATGTCCCATCTTAACAGCTCAGTGTCCTTCATTATACAATATAATTCAGCTCATCACAGGAAGTAAAAGTACTTGGTTAAAATTTTTTTTATTCTCCTCCCAATTGTTATGAATCTGTATAACAACAATATCTGGAGAAATTGGATGTTTAACACATAAGTGGTTAAGTTAAAATAACATTAAGAATTTGGTTTAAACCGACAGAATCAAGGGTCTCCAAATAAAAAACAAAATCTCTTTTTTCATCCAGGCTTTGTTAAGCATATTATGTATGTAAAATATCCTCTTTTTGTGACTATTTTCTGATTTAGGGCATGTTCTTTCAATTTTTTAGCAGTGGAGATGAAGTTTTCCTGTACTATGTCAAAACAGACCCAGAGCAACTCCCTGATCCTATGTGTTTGGGTCCTTACTGTTTTTTTGGGTTTTGTTTTTGTTTTTTTTAACTGTTTTTCAGATATGTGTTTTATTCCATAACTCAAATAAAAGAACACTCAATAAAGTATTATGTTGTTGCTATCCATGCCTTTTAATAGATGTAGCTCCTGAAGCCCTCATTATTGACAACGATACTGTCTCAAGAAGTATAGGTATAAACACCTCCCTGAAAAACAAAAACCAAACAAAAGAAAATTTAAGGGAAAAAAGAACAAACTGAACGGAAGTTGAAATAAAAATTTGTAGCATTTTGAAGAGGGTTGGGAGCCTCCATAATTTAAACCCAGTATTAATTCATTACAGGTGATGTGGTGCTTTAAAAACCTGACAGCAGCGTTTAGCTTGTAGGTGGTGGAGACTTGGGGTGTCTCTGCCACAGCTCATCAGCCGCAGGGCCAGGTGAAGGGAGCCAGGTCAGCTTGGGATTGCAGGGCTGGCCAGGAGGGGAGGGCATTGCTGGTGGCTGCAGTGGTGGCTTTGATGGTTGTACCTGGGTGGATGGAGGAAGGATTGGAGGCTGCATAACTACTCCTTGCCATACTATGACAGACCAGTGCATCACTTTTTGAAAGCTCACTTCTGTAGTTGTTTATATGCAGCTGTATATGTAAAGGGATCTGTATATTATAGTCATGACAAAAGAATGGTAGTTTATGATATATCTCATTAGATACAGTGCTGAAATATGATATGTTGGTATTGTGTTTGTTGCCTGTTTTCAAGTGACAAATCTACAGGTAGTTTCAGTATTTTCAATAAGGTGTTTGAAATATGCAGTGATGTAGATTTTAAGATATTTAAGTAGATCAAGCAATGGACATGCAGTCAGGAGATCTGGGCTCTGTCTGGTTCTCTAGAAACCTTAAATAAATTTCTCAGTCTCTCACCTTAGTTCCCCAATGATAATAAAATCATACAGAGTATTAAACTAATAATAGGTCTATTCTTCAGAAAGATGTTCTGAGGGTTAACTCAATAATTGTGGTGCACTTTTTTGCAATAGTAGTAAGGATAGCATACTAATATGACAAAAGATATGTAAATGCTAATTGGATCTTGTGTAAATGAGATAAATTATAATATCTTTCAGTTCAAGGGCATATTTATCTTTGTTCATTTTCTCTACATATAATGTACTGACTGAAGATATTTCCTGTATCAGTTTTGAGACAATACTCTAATCAAGTCACTGATCTTCTTTACTGTGTCTTTCTTCTTTTTTTTTTAGCTGCATGGCAAATATGGGCTTTTCCCTTAGCTGAGAAGTGCCTTTTCTGCTATTATTACTTTTGCAGAAAGATAGTTTCTCTTTGCTAGCTGGGAGAGGCAGGGAGGATGCTCACTGAGTGCATTAATTTTCCCCTTTCACTAGGGTAGCATGTGTACTGAAGGTTTTGTTTAAGCATTTATTTAATACCTATGGCCAAATGTGTGGGCTCTGGGGCAGTTCCAGACAATTTAATTCCTTACTTTCCAACAGAACTGTAGTAACAGAAGTTAATGTTGTTTGTGATTATTACCTTTGCACTAGATTTTTCTCCTGAGGGTATATGAACACTTTGGAAGGTATCTGGCCAAAAATACATCTCTGTGTTGCTTTGTTACTCTTCTTCTACATTATTATCATTCTATGATTTATCTGTTTTATGCCTTTATATAAGGAATGTACTTTCTATATTATATTTCTTCTCTTTTCTGAGCTTTTGCACTTCATTTTCATCTGAATTCATACTTCTGGGCATTCTTCTGTTTGTTGTAGAGGCAGCACTGAAAGTGAAAAGACAAAAATCCTGGTCTCAGAGTCGAAAGGTAACTGGATACAACTCTTGATCTGTGTTTGCTGGATTTTAATTGCCCAAATTCTACAGGCTGGTTGCAATGTTTCAGTAAAGTTTGGGAGCACTAGGTGCATACAGGATAAGGCAAGAAAAATAAAAGCCCCCACTTCACAACCAAGCTTTAAATTCAATTCCAAATGAAGGTGGTTTTGAAAAGAAAAGAAGTTTAAGTTAATCCTTTGATCTTTCAGTTTTATATTGAAGAGATTGAATTTCAGCATTTTTTCTGAAGATATTGATTCTTTTATATACTTTCAAACTGTTTGGGGTCTGTTTGGTAGCTTGTTAGGCATCTGAATTCCAGGGCTGGGGTTGTTTAGTGTTCTCATATGTCAGGTAAGACAGGGTATCATTGTCTTTTCTGTTGCCTCAAAGTGATTTTACAAAACTATGGTTAGCTTATTTGGATAGCCTTAAAAGAATAATTCTTTTAAAGGAAAGAATTCACATGCCTGAACAAATATGAGATGTAAACAGGCTGAAGTAGATTATTTCTATTTGGAGAATTTTACCTACAGTTCGGGGACAAAACCTGCTATCAGTTAAGACACTGTAAACCCTGATTAAATCTGCTGTGGAATTTCTCTGGATTCATGGACAAAACGAAATATGCTCTACTTTATTCTTCGTATTTTAAGGTACCACAGTCTCTCATTACTCTGTTTACAGGGGCAATATCTGAGTTTACTGAAGATAGGTATTTTCTAAATTAAAAAAAAAAATTATTTATCACCCATGAGTTAGGCTGAATTCCCTACATTGAGTAAAAATGACCAAAAAGTTTGGCTTTGATGGTACTATGAAGTCCAGTTGCACTTCCTCAGCTCAAGCTTTTAGCCAATACATAAATTACAGAAATGTATTTTTAGTTTTTTAAACACTTTATGGTAAATTATTGTGGCCAGCCTATATTCAGAAGGGATCAGTACTGTACCACAGCTGACTTAAGAACTAGAAAAGAAACTCAAAGTCAGGTGGCTGCATCACAGTGGCTGAAAAAGCAGTTTGTAAGTGAAGTATTTGCTTAAGGTTGATACCATGATCACATTATCTAGGAACAAAGCAGTAGCATACAATTTTTTTTGCATTCTGAGCAAAATTCAAACTCTTTTTTCAGATTTGCGTTTTATAAGTCCCCTATGAGCTGTGGTGAAGGTAAATAGGTAGATTTTGCCAAGCAGCTGCATAAGCCTTGAGAGCATTTTTATAATTTAATTATACATTTCTCAGACGAGAGCTTTTTAATATGTTCTACTATAAACCCTTAAGTTTAGCAGAAAAAAAGAAACGGTACTACGGGTTAATTCATAGGGTAGTGGATGTTAGTATCAGGATTACCTAGAATGAAAGAAAAGTAATTTTTCAATAAAGGAAAATTGAAATATGTTGTAATTAAAACTCTTACCTAATCAAATTTGTCAAAGGCCACTTGAATCTGGATATATTTTTTGACAATCCTACCTGAGATTCACCTGAGAAATCAGGAGCATTTTGGACTTTTTTATTATTATTATTGTTTTAAGCATTTTTTTTTATTACACGTTGAGCAATTCCAGCTTTTATTGATGCTAGATTTATGGAATCTCACCGAAAAACGTAGACACTTAATGTTTTTTTCCAAAAATCTTATTACAATTTTGGGAAGCCAGACAATAGAACATTGAAAAAATAAAAGTTTTGAGGTAGAATATTCACTATTGGGATACTAGAGTGCATGGACCTATTTCAGCTATGGACAGTGCCCAGGGTGGCAGGTCAGGGAGCCCTGGGCTGCACCTGTGGGTACACATGGAGAGTATAGTGTCACTGAAGTGTAACTGGTGTACCCTAGAGTAACTCTTAATAGGTTTTTTAACACATATACAGTAAGGTTGTCCTGTCTTCTGTAGCCATTATTGCAAAATTTCTGCATGTTTTAGTTACTGTAAGAATTCAAAAACTTTGTGGATCCCTTGTGAAGGAGAAGATTACTGATATCAATGGGAGATATCAGTGGCAGTTGTGATGTAAGCTTTCTGAAACTTCTATTAAGTTATACTCACTACCACTTTAGGCTACATTTGACTACCTGATATGCAAAGATAAGTGTTGGGTTTTGG
>VYZX01031855.1:1046-20111 GCA_013401335.1 Brachypteracias leptosomus
CGGGTTCATTTGACAGAATTCCCATTCCGGACATTTCTGAAAGGGTGGGTCAAGGATTGGCTTAAAGGTATGAAGTTAATAAAACTGCCCATTTGTGTTAAAAACACATTCATTGATAGGATCTTGGCTAAAAATAAGCCTGCAAAAATTAAAAAAAAAAAACCCAAACTATTTTAAACTGAGATCAGTTCAGTGATATCTTCTACTGCAAATCCTCACTGATGGTTCTACCAGTCCAGCTAAGGGGTTGCATGTGAAAGCACAGGATCAGGAACATGCAGCTCACAACAAGGACAGGAGATAGGTCTTGGTCTGGTTTTGCCAGCATCTTGTATTATGACAGCCTCGGTCAGGGCTTCACTTTTGTTGTTTTCAGTCAGAGTTAACAGGGGAATTGGTAAGGGAGGAGAAGCATTCCAAATTCTCTGGAGAATGTGTTCACTGAAGAATTGGTGTGGGTTCTAGCCAAGAGAACCTCCAAATCAAAGGCTGATGGTGCTTAATCGGCAAGGTTTGTCGTGAAAATTCAAGACTATGTGCTATTGCTCTTCTGGTGCTGAGCTATATTCTTTTGTCACTCCACATTCATCTTCAACATTAAAATAGACTTAAGCTGCCTTAGCATTTTAACCTCATGTTTCCCTGTATTTCTTTCTGGCATTTGAACCAGGATGCCATCCAAGACTTTCTCTGCCCATGTTTCCAGTTGCTCAGAGGCTCACACCAGCTTCCTGATAAAGTTACGATATGAGAGGGAATGTACCCAGGTTCTTTTCTGCATTTAGTGGACAGAGAAAAAGAGCATCAGAAAACTTGTCAGGCTTACTATGAATCCGTACTTTATCTTAGCTGCTCAGCTGAGTTCTTCAACAGCATTCACATTAAGTTTTTTTCTGCTGTTTGCTCATTCCTTCAGAATTACTTGCATTAATACTGAGTAACTCATTTCCCCTTGGAAGTTATTTACTTACTGGTCTCATGGCACTGCCACAGAAGGACCCCCTGCAGATGAATCTATAGAAGAGTCAGCCTAATGCCCTGTTACACGCTATGTCATCGGGATCTGCCATCAGGACCCATCTCAGCATACAGCATGCTCTAGCAGTGGTGGCATAGCCAAAGCCAGCTCTGCAGCAGAGGGGTTCTACTGGCCACCAGATGAGGCAGAGGAAAACTATGTCTACATTTTCCCTCTCAAAAACCAGGAGCTCAAATGTTGCAAGAGTGAAGTGATAAACCTCCTTTGCTGAGAGTTAGAATTGTAAGGCAGAAAGGAAAGAGAGAAAATATCTTCCTTCAGCAATAAAGGGATATGTCTAAGAGCAAGAATTTTCTTCTCCTTTAGAGACAGGAGGCATGTGCATATGTTGAAGGGAAGGGGAATCAAAATAGTGTGAGCGAGACAGACAAAGAAACACCTCTCTAGTGTGAGAAGACAGGAAGGGAAAGTCAAGGAAGAAACAACACACTGCCCTGCTCAGCAACTGAGAGTCAGAGCTGAGAGAAGACATGTGGCCTCTTCCTCACAAACCAAAATAAATTTTGCCAACCCTTGATGTTCAGAACACATGGCCCAGCATTAACTCAAGTAGTATGACTAGTTTCAAGTTTATCACATACATGAAAGTAATATTTTAAAGGGCTTATTAACAGTCCAGTTTTTCTGCAGCTTTTATGGCTTTACATTTTTAACTCTTCTTTTTCCACTGCCTACCGCAAATGCCAGAAGTTTCCTTCTATATTTAAGAGATGTCTGAGACTTTTTGGGAATATCAAGAATCTGTAGCCAGGTCTTTGAAACCACAATCAAACATCACGTGGTTTGCAATAAAATTGTGAGGTTTGGAAACAGTGAAGTAGAAAAGGGGAATACTGGCTCATTTCTCTAGCTGAATGGAACTGCATGGATCTATAACCTAATATGGTGTATCATGCTCATACTGCATTACAGATAAGTTTTAAAGCCATTGCATTAGTAAAGCTGGTCCTGTAGTAATAAAGTGTATGACAGAATAATTACCTACATTAATTATTTTGTGTTTAAGATTCTGTCTTTGGGTCTTTTGACTTAGAGTATTTTTCTAGGCTGATTACTGCTCAATGAGCAAGTAGCCAGTATAGTGAGGCATAGTCTATACCTTTTCACACTGCATTTCAGAATGATGTCTCTTTGGGGACAACACTTATTCATGTGTAAGTAGTAACTATAAAGCCATATACATTCCTGACATTCCTTGAATGACAGTGGGGCTATCTGTGTGTTCTTGGTGAACTTTCGTAACGTATGCCTGAGAAAGATATGATGAATATTGCAAATGTATCTCTTCCACACATTGAGGCAGTGTGTGTGAGCCCCGAGTTTATAGGAAGAGATGCTTCCTTTCTTAGAATTGATTCATGCAGTTGGGGAAACAGCGCCTTTTCCTCCTGCGCTTGTTTCTCCTGACCTGACATGAATCTGATCCACAGCCCGTAAGTCAATTAAAAGTTTTCACAGGTTTTTGAATGGTTCTCATTTTACTATATATTGTCAACACTGTCAACATGGTGCTTATGTTAGACTGCGAATAAGATTTTCTGGAAGTTATTGAGCAATCCCTCTGTCCCTATAAGCAACTAGTACTTTGTATAAAAGTGACAGTTGGATTACTCTTTTTTTGTTCCTGAAATTGGTTATAAATTGGTTGCATGTTTTAAATATATTTTGGTCATATAATAGCTTGATTTCTTTGTCTTGTTTCCAAATGTATATATTTGATTGAGTTAACTAAACGCTATATACTTTATTTGTTATGTAGATGAGGTAGTGTCTGACCACTGAGAAGGATGCATTCCAAAGACCTGACAATCTTCAGGGTCAGAGTGGTTGTCTAAAACAATATGGTGGAAAACTTCTTCTGTTGTGATAGGTATCCATTTGATTAGTTGCATGTTTGGGAGGGGTGAATAATTATGATATTTTTATTTTACAACCATCTGTTTTCCATCTTCTTCTGATTCAGTCTGTCTTCTTTGTTAACTCCAGAATTCAGTTTTGATGTATTGTTGCTTAAGCGTACAGTGCCTTCCCATCAGAAGGCAATTCATGGGAAGAATTGAAAACAGGAAGCAATCCAGTCACTGAAATGCACATAAGTAAATTCCAGTTTCTAGAGAGAGCTCCACTGAGAAGGGCTTCTCTTTCACACTCGTTGCAAGTTTAAGGATTTATCTTTGCTGCATTTTGACAGAAGTGGGTCTACAGAAAGAATTTCAGATTGGACAAGCTGATGAAGGATATTCCAGATGTTTTGTTTGGCTAAACACTGGAACACTGGTTCCTTAATACGTGTTCTCTTCTCCTCTTCTTTTTTCACATCATTGCGCTCCTCTTGGTTTATGTGCATTTGTGACTGTGAAGAAAGATCTTATGCATTTGACAGAAGGCCACTAAGATACACAGATGTAAAACAAATTACACTTGCTCTGTTCTAAATGGATAGGAGCTGTTTAACTGGTATAAGCGTATCAGCGCTGTACCTAATTTGGACAGTGATATTGCTAGTTCTGACAGCCCAGTCTGCATTCTCATGATGTTCTTGTGATAAATCCCTGCAGATTAGCAAAGTCTGCAACCTCCTGAGTGAGGATGCAAATTCATGTGAAATAATAAGTGAAATTGGAAAAAAATCCCAGATATAAAAATGTAACTTTTACAGCTTGTTAATTAAAATTGACATTGCAGGGTTTCAAGAGATTAGGAAAGGACACTGCCATTTTAATGTTTTGAAACTTTTCAATTGAGCAGACAAGAAAATCATGTAATTACTGGAATTCATTCAGCTCTTTAGTTAAAACACAAGCCTTAAATCTTAAATAGCATTTGTAGAAATTAAAGAAGCTAAACTGAAGATATTTCTAAAATGTCACAACTGCTTTGTGATACTAGATGATATGGACTATCCCTTCATTATCATCTAGAACACCTGAGAAGGTATTGCGAAAATAAGTGTCTTTTAAAATAACTGTAAAAACCAAATATTTTAAAGGAGATAATACATACATACTTATACTTCCTATTTTGAATCAAGTTGTTGATGTGTAATATCCTTTATTATGGCATTAGCACCCATGTCACAGCAATATCAGAATTTGCATATAAACAATCAACATAATGGAATGGAAGTATAAAATTCAGGGATTATTATTGTTTAAAATAAAATGCTTACCTATCCTGAAATGCAAATATTTATTCTGTGTGTGTATAATTATAATATTCCCATGATAGCTGATAATTTTATGATTCTCATTTAACTCGTATTTATTCTCTTGCATCTGTGGTCTTCATTCAAGACTGGACATCTTAGTGAGCTGTAATACAGGGGTTTTTTTGGTTTTAACCTTCAAAGGAATTTAGTTGAGCAGAAGCTACATTGAACTAGTCAGAGTAGAAAGGAAATGATATGGCTTTTAAAGGGCACATCTAGCATATCTACTGGGCTAAAGTAATTCTGGCAATGCTTCAAAGGATATAACTTTTGATGGTAAAGTAGGTAGGCTACAGAATAAAATCACATATGGCAAGCTGTCAAAAGTCTTCCTACACATTCAGTACATTTATATAAGTGCAAATGGATGCTGCTTAGATAGAGTCCCTAGCAATTTCCTGTTAAATCTGCTCTAAGATTGTCTGATATTATTTGACTAAATTATCTGTGTAAAAGCTGAGGACAACTTTTATGATCAAATATTTAGAAATTAGTTTTTTCTTTTGGCAGATAATCTGAAATATAAACTGCAATTGTATTAACACTTGAAAGCAAAGTGCTTTCAGTAATGGCAATTATATCAAAACAGGGATAATGAATTGCTGTATATCAGCTTGAAGAGGACGTATTTATAGGTCAATGATGTCAATAGCTATAGTTCTCATAGACATCTCATTCTTACCCTTTTATTCCTTGCTAATGCTAAACAGACACAGTTTTAACTTTTAATGAGATTAGTGGCTAAGAGAATATCATTTTACAATGGAAGGGTTTACAAGGGATGGGTATTTTTCACCTTTCAAAATTTAGCAATAAAAACCGTTACCCTTTTTACAAATGCGAACAGTCGATGATTAGCCATCTCTCTTCCCTGCTAAAAAAACCAAATCTGGACAGACATACTTATTACATCAACAAGATTTTAAGCCTTTTTTTTTTTTTTAAATTCTGTTAGTTGTGTTGTATAGTGCTCTAGTATAATGACAAAATGCAGGATGCATTACAGATGTGATTAGCTCTATAGCTATGAGTATGCATTCATTTATATATATATTTATATATTACATCTGTGTATGTGAATCTGTATGTTTCTATATGATTGAAAGGGGAGTCTTAAGGTTGTGCAGACAAGCTCTTTACCTCTATCCTACACTGTCCCACAATAGTAGGAAGTAAGGAATGTCCAGCTGTAGCCTTACAGCCCTAAGCTGTTCTCTGATTTTGGACCAAGGACACACTGAAGAGCTATGGTAGGCTGAAGCATGTTTTACTGGGGGATGGTGCAGTGTGGTTAGCACCATTGGCTGTTAAAGGTTGGAGTCTGTTTGCCAAGGATGGAATCTAATGAAATTTGGCCATTGAAATTGAAATCCCCCTGGACAGACCTTTGTATTCATTTGGCCCCTCTCTTACACTTACGTGTGGTGGCAGCGTGTGTTTCTATCACAGCTCTGCAGTTTCTTCCTCACCCTGAGACTCTGTGTGCCAGACATAGATAATCAGCCCATCAAGTTATCCACATCTTACGGGATCCAAGAGCAGAAAAGGAGTTCAGAAAGAAACATGCAGTTTTGGTGAAGTGTCTGTGTCTCTTATTTGAGACCCAACTCTTCAGCTGCAATATCACACCAATACCTTAATCATGTGGGTCACTGTACGGATCACATCCTTGTCCTCTGATCATAAGCATGAGGCATTGTAGAAGTAAACAGAGAGAAGGTTTATATTGATCTATTTAAGCAGCAGTTGCTTGCTCAGTGGCATATGACTCGGACAAATTTCAGTGCACTTTTATTGGGATGGCAAATACCCTCTTGCTGGTATAGAGGCAACTCCATCTGCTAGTTTCAAATCCATTTTCTGATAGAAATGGGAGTGTGATAACTACTCAAAGAAAATCTTACTGCTTTAACATGAGTGGAAAAAAATGCTGTTGTGTCTAGTCTGAGCCTTAGCTGAATTTTCTAAATTATTTAGTCTGAAGCAGATGTGTGCTATAAAAATTTATTCTAAATAGTGATAAATCTGACAATGTGACAAGGAGTTGAAAACAGTTTTCTGAGTGATAAGTGTTAATCAACAATAACTAAAGGTAATGCTACAAGTTGCAATAAAATAGAGTATGAGTAGAAGAAAGGATGAATATGTCATAACAAACACTTGGATCTTGCAAACATGCACACAAGAATTCTCATTGAAAGCTGTGAAACTAATGATATGTATAAAGCTATTCAATTAAATCTTTGAGGGATCGAAGGTTGGACTTTTGAACCATGTGAACTCTCATTAAAATCAGTGACAGTCTTACCAAAAGCAGAAATTCTGGAGAGAAAAATTGTGAACAAAATCATACATTCACTATATTTAAATTATTTCAGTAGTGAAAATGTATTGATACTGTGTGTTACAATTTTGATTCTTTATGCCCTGTTTACTTCTGTAAAATCCCAAAGTCAATGCATAGGTCTGCTTGACCGTTTGGCCGGTCAAAACTTTGAAACTATGTGTGCTTATAAAAGTAGGAAGTGGGGCTCAAAGTTTAATTGATTTGTTATACTGAAAGGAATTGCTCAAGTCTATAAGTGCCTTTTGAAGCATATATTTAAAATACAGATATACACCATCTGAATTTTAGAATCCTTAGACATCTAAAATAGTTGTTGTCATCGAACAATAGCCCCTGCTCAGGAAACAAGCAAACCAGGGAAGGATGTGTCAAAATCCATTAGCTTCTTGTTGGTCCCACACCAGGAGAACAGGTAGATTTTGTATTGAATTGAAAACTCAACGTATTTGAACATTGTGGCATCAGCTGTGATAGAGCACTACATTTTACGATTGGGATCTTTGCTTAAAACAAGGAAGATTTTGATGCTTCTGTAAACTGCTGTTGCGGAAGTAGTGTGTAAGGGTGGACAAATGAGAAATAGACATATCCCAATGCAATTGTAATTTTACAAACCAACTCATTACCAGAATAGAAACTTGATTATCAGTGCAGTATACACACGACTTTGAAAGGATCCACTTGATTTTATCCAGAAAGTGACAAAAGGTTTCCTCATGAGGTAAGGGCTTGATGCAGAAATAACCTAGAATTACAACTATCAGCGATCCAAACTATAAACACTTATTTTCCATGTGCTCCTTTGGCTCCCCAGCGAGCAGCAAGCATGAACTAAAAAGTATAGGAATTCCCTTCAAATACCACTGCTCTATGGCATGTTCTTTCTTGTCCCAGAATCCTAGACAGGGTGCTCAAAGTGACTCTAGGTGGTGAGAGCTGAGGAGTAGAGATAGGCAAATTGAGGTCCAGAAATCATCTGCTTCGGTTCATCTTGTGAATAAATGAAACCAGGGATATGGCCATGAGGGAAATCTGAAACGCTGGTGTTATCTTTCCTGATACCTGCAGTCATGTGTGAGATACAGGCATGTTTAAAAATAGCAGAAGTAAGGCAAAACTAATTGCTACATAAGCACAGTTGAATAGAAATGGAGAAAAGGAATGATAGTGCTGGCTCACATTGTAAAGAATGCTTTCCCTCTTGCAGACACATGACTTTGGAAGACTCATTGCAGGTAGTTTCTCATTCTTCACTGCTGA
Organism: Brachypteracias leptosomus; assembly: GCA_013401335.1. Taxonomy (NCBI): domain Eukaryota; kingdom Metazoa; phylum Chordata; class Aves; order Coraciiformes; family Brachypteraciidae; genus Brachypteracias; species Brachypteracias leptosomus. The sequence continues at coordinate 8,901 of VYZX01031855.1, forward strand.
TCCATTTGCTGGGTTGCTTGTAACTCTTTTCAAGGTTTTACTTAATAGTCATATGGTGTGATTTCTAGTTTCCAGCATGTCACACACACGTCATCTTGATGTACATCCATTTGAGCTTAAGAATCTACCTCAGCAGTGATTTTCATACACTAAGTTAATATTGTGAAAGTTTATTACAATGGTATGATGTCCTTCAACCTCTATGACAACATTAGGACTCCTTTCTCTTTGTAAATGGTTTCATGTATTACAGAAGTAAGGTATCTATTGCAAATAACAGTTAAAGTTTTAAAACAGAAATGTGGTGGATTGACCCTGGCTGGACACCAGATGCCCACCAAAGCCGCTTTGTAACTCCCACTCCTCAACTGGACAGAAAAGAGAAAGTGTAATGAAAGGCTTATGGGCTGAGATAAAGACAGGGAGAGATCATTCACCAGTGACCATTACAGGTAAAACAGACTTGACTTGGGAAAATTAATTTAATTTATTACCAATCAAATCAGAGTAGGATAATGAGAAATAAAACTAAATCTTAAAAACACCTTGTACCTACCCCTCCCTTCATCCTGGGCTTAATTTTACTCCCAATTTTCTCTACCTCCTCCCCTCTGGCAGCACACGAGGACAGGGAATGGGAGTTTCAGTCAATTCATCATACTTTGTCTCTGACACTCCTTCCTCCTCAGAGGGAGGACTCTTCACACTCTTCCCCTGCTCTAGCATGGGAGACAGTCCTCCACTAACTTCTCTAATGTGAGTCCTTTCTGAGGGCTTCAGTTCTTCACAAACTGCTCCAGCATGGGCTTCTCTCTCCACAGGTCCTGCCAGAAGCCTGCTCTAGCACAGGCTTCCTTTGGGGTCACAGCATCCTCCAGGCATCTGCAGAGTTAGTTTTCTCACATATTCTCACTCCTCTCTTTCCGTTGTTGTTGTACAGCAGGTTTTTTTCCCCTTTTAAAATATGTTATCACAGAGGTATTACTCCCATCGCTGATGGGTTCAGCCTTGGCCAGCGGTGGATCCTTCTTGCAGCCGGCTGGCATTGACTCTGTTGGACATGGGGGAAGCTTCTAGCAGCTTCTCACAGAAGCCACCCTTGTAGCCCTTCCAGCTACCAAAATCTTGCCAAAACTAATACACAAAGTAGAGAGAAAAATATTTTATTCTGTTTTTCTGAGTTTTCTGGAGGCTCAAAAAGAGAAATAACACACATCACTTATAGAAGAGAGTTTAATTATTTACATGTATGCTAAATATTGTAACTACTGACCTTCACCTTGAATAACCTTCCATCTCTCAAGGCTTTATTACATCTTTGGGTGTGTTTGTTTTACTTATATAAAATATATTTTCCCAGCCTTTTCACAATACACCTTTTGGCATGTTAAGTTTTGCACATATTTAAACGTGTTAAATAAGATCTAAGACAAAAAGTACTTAACAGGAGACAAATAATCATTTTACCATACAGAAATAATAATGTGTACTGTTTTTAGGAGGTGTGACTGTAACATGCATTTCTCATGAGAATCAAGTTTTGCATTATGTGTCATAAACAGTACTATTTATAGTTTTGTATGAAATCATGGAGTTGATTGTTTTATTACATTTCAGCGTAAATTTTTCACCCATTTCAGTTCAAGTAACATTCTCACAGAATACAGGTTTTGTACTGATATGGTGTTTCCTAGCTGTAGGCATGGCCTGTCCCTACTACTGGCTGTAATTTACTTTTTGGTCTCTGTCGCCTTGAGCTTGCCTTCTGACTAGTTTGTTGAATGATGTGCTAATCCATTATATTTTTCAGACAAGTGTATCGACCAGTATAAACAGACTGGAGGGCACAAACCTAAATGAAAGCTACCTTGAATCATTTAAAAAGCTCCTGCAGTGGTGGCAGTGCAAAATCAGTTTTCTCTTTACATTAAATGTAAGGGGGAAATTTCAATAAATAAAATTAAGATCATGGGGAGGGGGGTGGAAATGGAAGCTTTGTGAGCACATTGTGCTGTTTTTCACATGGATGTATTTAGTTATTGGAAAAAGAGGCAGATAATGTTAGTCAGCCACTTGAGAATGTGCTTCTAGATGATAAATTTGAAACTGAGCCCTAAGCCCTGCATTACTTGCCATTTTCCATTGTGCAGACACTCTCACAACACATGATACATGTTTGAAGTCATGTACTGTATTGAAACATTTTTATACAAATAAAGAATGGAGAATAACTTCACTATGGAACTGGCAAAACTGAGGGCAAAAGATGCAGCTTTCTGATCTTTTTCTCTAAAAGAGACAGGTAGAATCCAATACCTGGTCATGAAAAATATCCTCAGGTAATTTATCTTAAAAAGAAATATCAGGAGAGTGGGTGACTTCTCAATTTGTACAGCAGGTGCCAGATACTCAAGTTCCTACCTGTCAAAAAGTGAATTAAAATTACAATAGGAGCAGGAACTTTGGGCTAGTAATTCAAATCTAATCTGTGCACACAAGTGATATTATGGAAAATTATGTTTTTCAATTAAAATTGCAACTCTGCAAAACTGTAGTAATCCCATGATAACAAGAAAGGGGATCATTTTTCCCTTAAGGCACATTCAATTCATGTTGCTTTTGGAAATAGTTAAGCTATGAATTACTAGAATTTCCACAGACTATGTGTGACAAACTTAAAAAAAAAGCGTACCTTGTATCTCTCCTGAAATGGGAGATTCCAAGGAAGAGAATTAGATGTTTCTTTACTAAAGGAAATAATTTTGTGGGTTTTTTTCTTTCAGTTTCAGGTTTAGTACCAGCAGGTTGACAGCAAAACTGTCTGATTTCTATTTAATAATTCACTCTCAGGGTCTCCATGTATTTTTATATCACAATTTTCACGTTCTTAACTTAGAAGGCAGCTATTATCTACAAGCTACTAAGAGAATTGTGATGCTTAAGTCATTAAGACATCATATATGTTTAAGAGTGTTTCAAAAATCTGGTGTTATGCTTTTTTTCCCAAGGAATTAAAAGTGCAATGTTCTCTCCTCTCACAATCACAAATGAACAGATGACAGTAAGCATTTTTATCCGTTCTGAATCTGTGTCCGTGTTAGTACTCTTGGACTGATGATGTATGCATGCCCACTTCTTCCAAGAAGAGGAGCCTCATGAGTCATGAATTTATATCATGTAATCATGATATAAGTGACTGTTTGGTCATTCACTTCAGGGAGACCCACATTTCCCCCCCTCTCCTCTTTGCTGTGCCTGCCCCTCTGAGCAGCCATACTCTGAGCAGCCATACCACTAAAGCTGTGACTGCAGCCATTTAACAGTCAGACCAGTCACGATAGGTACCGTTAAGGCTGCAAAAACTGAAAACAGCAGGAAAAACTTTGTCTTGGGTTTCCAAACTAGTAATAAATTATTTTTATGGGATTCTCATGGGTATATACTTTTTAAGCTCAGTATCCCTTTCAGTTACTAGAATTGTGAGGGTTTGGGGGGATTTTTGCTGGGGTTTTGTATTTCTTTCATCTTATAGATCTATCTGTCTCCACAGGTTGTCAACATGAACAAGGTATTAGCAATGTAGTCTTTCCAAATATGGCTAATGTTGTTTTAATTAGTATCTGATGGTATTTAGAAAACTTAGTTTGAAAAGAGCCTTACCTTTATGACCATTTCTTCCCAGGCCTTGAAGTGTTTTAAGCCATTTGTGCTTTCAAACTAAGGTAGTCATCCTTCACATCAAAATATCTACACCTTATCAAGATCAAAGCTGTCCAAACTTGACTTTGCATCTACACAGATGGCTATAAACATGACACCAGAATATTACTTTGGCTTCACTTGACAGAACTGAAAATTGTCCTTGCAGAACTATCCAGAATTTACAGAAAATATTATTCTTAAGTTTATTGATGATGAATATAGCAAGGAGCTTAGAATTAATAGCCAGCTATGTCAATTTAAAGAAAAATGTGTTTTTTGCTTCATTTCAGTATTTCCTTTATGTAGCTCAAACGTTTGCATAGGAGCTTGCTGGTTTGTAAATTCCAAGCAGCATAAATATTGATGTACCATGCTTAGCTTCCCGCATACCTTCTCTTCAGTTTTGTCTAAATTACAGAAAGGAAGGTACAACTGTGTGCACTGTTTAAAGGCATGTTTCCTTCTAACCTCTGCTTTCTGAAATCATTGTTATTCAGGTTCCTCGACCTCACCCCCCACTCCCATCTCCATGCAATATGCACACACATATGCACACTCCAGTCTATCTGTGTAACAGTTTCTAAACATTCAGCATCCTGTTTTATAATTGTGTAAGACATACTGTAAAGATCGATGATAGAAAGATTGTTGGAGGATTTTGAAGGGAGAGTACTTACATGTTTTTGTTGGATATTTTACATAGTAGTGAAACCATTTACATTGGCTTAATACAAAAATAACCTCTAAATAAATCACTTTAGCCCAATGGAAGGAAAAAGCCCTCCTAAATCAAAACTGCCAGAAACAGTCTGTAAAAGAAAGACCATAAAATGCTTCAGATGATGAAGGAGTTATATCAACTCGTTAATTGTAGTTAAGAAATAAATACATTCCAAATGCTGGGAGGTCTCCTTGGTGCTATATGTTCAGGGAAGAAATATTAGGTTTATTGCACTGTTTCTAATGAAAGGACTATATCTACATATTTTTTTCCTGAGTACCAGCAAAAGACATTGAAAGATGAAGTGTCAGATTATTTTTTCCCCCTCATAATACTGCATACCCATGAGAAGTGATTTCGTTGTTGTTGTTTTAGGGTAAATAGAATTAATTATATCACAGCCGTGCTTTGCGGCAGATGGGTAATAAAGTCTTCAGCAGAACAAACCTGCCCTGTTCAGTGTGCCGAGTGCTGCTAAACAATCAGTCAGATGCATACGGATTTGGCCAACAGGAATTGGGAATTACAGACTGCAACACAAAAACAACTACTTTGAATCGAGAGAGAAAATAAATTGGGCAACTGTAGAGTTTTCATTTGACATATACAGGTGACTTGTTTAGCTGTCTTCCTACTAAAAGCAAAACCACCTTATCTTTTAGCAGAAGTTTGCAGTCTGTACTACCAAAAGAATCAATATGTACTAAAACAAAAAATATGCTGCCTTATAATTTATTAAGAAACAAGCAACTGAATATTTATAACAGACCAGTTTAATGAAAATATCAACTGTTACAATTTATTATTTACTAGTTAAGTAAATGTCTCTTAAAGACATTTAAAAAAAAATCTGATATTCTGTTTCCTGTCACAAGATGTAGAAGGATCTTTTTGATTGTATAAAAAAAAAAAAAAAGTTGCTTTATGCTTATTCCATCTTTATTTCCCTTCTTATCAAATAAGTAACCAGCATCTGCTCACTTTGGCTTCTCTGTCGATAGCAAGCAGTCCTAAAAAAATAGCTTGCATTAAAGCTCCACCCTGAACATTGTGAAAACAATGTCATTACTCAGTGTGTGAGATCAAAAGCAGATGATCAATACCAAAAGGATGAAGTGAGAAGAAAATAGTGACAAGCACTAATGTAAAATTGTACTAATGTAAAACAAACATCTGGAATAACAGAACTTTCTTCTTTTCTTATTTCATTTATATAAAAGATCTTTAGATTGTTGCCTATAATAGCGGAAGCTGCGAAAAGATGGATAGATGTATGACTGCCAAACCAATGATTTTCAGAAACTTCTGGCTTCAAGACATGAGCAATACTAAACCACAGATATTTTTGTTTGTTTGTTTGTTCTTCTTAGTAAATATTTTAAGATATGTTGGGAAGAGCAGCATTTGGAAGGCAAAGAACTGTTGCTAACAAGAAATAATAATCTTAAAACAAAGGCATATGAAGTAAAATCAAATAGGGTATAACCCTTATGCAAATTAAGCAGAATTTCTATAAGCATGTGTAGCCAAAATGAAGAATATCCAACAAAATATACTCTGCTGTACAAATAATCTTCCCAAAAGAGATAGCAGCATACTGGGGACAGAAAGCAGATGATAAGGGTGTAGTCGTCCACTGTGATTAGGAATTCAAGTAATAAACACTGTATTAGAAACTTTTCTTAAGTATTTGAATTGCAAAGAAGTTCAGCCTTTCTTTGTCATTGATGAGACAGTATATTCTGTCACAGTATGTGCATGTTTGGTAGAACAGCTTTTTTCCATTTTCGATGAGAGAAGCAAAACCAAACTGATGCTTGAAATGGATTTTGAGGTATTCAAAGGTCATGTTAAAATAATTTTACGGCTTAGAACTAAAGTTGAGCTCTTCCCTAAGATGTCTAAAAATCCATTATCAGACCTGAAGAAAAGATTTTTGATGTATTCCCATCCTGTTATATTTTTCTCCCAGCCTGCACAAAAATCCAAATTGTGACTTACCTAGCTAATCATTCTAATAGTCAAAGGAATATGTCCGAGTTTGCTAAGAATTCCAGAACTGATAACCAGAACACTGTTGCTCATTTTAGAGAAAAGCTGTAATATTATGACCATATTCTCCATGGTATGATTCTCCAGTGCTTTGGTTTTACACAATTTTAAATCTAGAAAACAAGTTTACCAAAGGACAAAATAATTGAAAATAAGAGGATCGGTCAGGGTGGGAATGTACGCTGTTTCTTTTCATCTGCTCTTTTTTTTTCCTTGAAAAACAGTAGAGGAGGGCTGCCTGGCTCAAGACCTGGCATTCCAGCTCTCAAGCTAAACAACCTCTAATAGGTCTGCCTCTCAAAGTCAAAATATTGATTGGGGAAACTCTGAATAAAGCACTTCAGAATAGGACTGAGCAGAGAGCATCTGTGATTGAAAACAAGTGTCCTTATTAGTTATTTCATGGGAACCAACCTACAGGAGATTTCAGTGCTCAGCTATCAAATCAGAACTACTACCCACATTCCAACCCCCCCTGCCCGATTAGAGTTTGGATTACATCCTGCAGTCTAGCTATTGAAAGAAAAATTATGCCATTTTAGCATCAGATGAGCACCTTACTTCCGTGTAGGAAATGATCTGCCACGTCTTATGCCGCAGTCTGCACTTTCTATTATATACAGGGACCACAAAGAGCTTGCAGTTTCCAGAAGACACTTCATTCAGTTCCTCGCCCTTTACTTAGAGCAGTAAAAAAGCAGAACAGCCAGGACGCAGTGGGTTCCGATGGATTACTTAACTAAACGAGACCTTAAGCAGTAATCTATGAAAAGATTTTTTTTTCTCTCTTAAAAATTATGGTTTCAGAGACTGAGAAGTTTTAACCAGAAATCATTGAAAAATTTTTTTATTTGCAAGCATTCCAACATGAAAGCATGAAATATAAGCACAGTAGTAATTGAGATATTAATCTGCTGATTTCGAGGATGCTCACCTCATATATCAGATACCAACACTGAAATGACAGCTGCAAAATAGAAATAGAAGCAATTTTTGCCTCTGAAACACATCACCTCAGTTCTCTACTGTACAGCTACTCATTCATGGCCAGGCAAATGTCCTTATGTGGTGGATATGTTGTATCTTTCCTTAACTTCCTTTCTGATTTCCTCAAACATATGCTGAAATAGAGCATGAACAACAACAAAACCAACTAATTCTGTGGTTTTGGGAGTAAGCGTAAGTAAAATGATGGAGGTCTTGGCTTGGATCACTACTCAGTACCTAAACAGCTTTAATTTTTCAGACGATGAGAGCTGTTTAACTGTCAGTGCAGACAGAAGTAGTACTTACTCTAATTTCTTCATCTCATGATTTCTGACATTGACCTGCTCAGCAAGAAACATTTTCAGACACAGAGAGCTGTATTTGGCTCCATAATGGGCAAAAAAGACAATGATCCTTCTCACATCACATTATTCCTAGCATAATAAGAGAAGTTATGCAGTCAAAAGGTTTTAACCCTAATGGACCCAGCAGCTGTATCTCTAAAAACTGTTGCATCTCTGAGATGCTTAGGAACAGTGATTCTGTTTTGAGTGAGCTACTCACTGTGAATGAATGTCTTGAAACTTCATATGAACTGCCAAGTCTCCTATTTCAATATGAACAGAAAAAGTTATTTCATTAATCAAGGATAGGGTTCCAAAAGTACAACATACAAGATTATTACTTTTAAAAGGAGACCCACTTATTTACTTATACGAAGTACTAACCAGGTGATGGTACTCAGCAACCAGCTATGTTGCCAAGAGATGTTGGGACATGCTTATTCAATGGGTCTAAACACAGTCTGAGTCCTGAGAATTATCTCAGTATTGAGGTACTTACCAAATTTGAACACCTCAAGATTCAGTTCAGAAAAGCAGAGCAGCACTAACAGATGTTTTCTTGCTCTTTCAGTTTTCTGTATTATTCCTTCATTCTTTTATTTTGAGCCTGTTCTCTCTTAATATGGTTCATAAGATGAAAGAGACAGAGAAACAATGTTTTGTTGAGTTTTAGAAGTCTGGGCATTTAAAGCTGTTTCACCTTCTGTTTTTTTACTGGTAGGTTTCTCCTCTGTCACCATAACATCAAAGGTCCAAAGTATTCACAGATTATACAAATTCTGCCACATTCATATATGGCCTGGGTTTTGGTTGGTTGGTTGGGGTTTTTTTCCCCTAGAAAAGTAGTAAAAATTCTTATAACTGCTTGTGCCTAAGATTATTTATAGAACAGATACCATAAGTTAAGCAAATCTGAGAGGAAATTATTCCACTTATCAGGCGCATTCATTCTTTTCACTGATAGGACAATAAGGAACCAAAAGCATGTCCAACCATCCTGCCACAAAGATCAGCAAAGCTGACATTTCTGGGTTGACAAAGCACACACCAGCCCTTTACAGATTTGAACAAATTCTCTGTAGGAATCATTAGAATGTCTTAGGACATTTAATGAGTTACATCATGCACAAAACTGAGAAGCCCTTGTTTTGTTTTGGTTAGGAGTTTCTTAGCAGAAGCAGGCTAATGTGTCTTGTTGCTTTATCACTTGACAGAGCTGCAGCTTTTGCTTCAAGCAGTGCTAGTTCAAGAATCAGAAGCAAATTTGAAGCGCAGGAGCAGTCAGTATTTTGAGCACCAAATGTGTTTGTTTAATAAAGCCTTCATACAGTTCAACGTTATTGTGTTACTCTTCTTACAAATTATTTGTCTTAGATGAGTGTGTTCTAAGAAATTAGGGACTTTTCCCCATCATGTAATTAGTGTTTTAAAAATAAAGCCAGGTTTCTTTATGGTTTAGGAAGTGAGAGAAATACAAGCCATGTTTTTCTAATTATGAGGCTCTGTAAAAATGCTCTATAAAGCAGATGTACTTTGCAAATTAGAAGTTGGATTCAACCCTTATACTACTTTAAGGTGGTTTCCATTTCATCCTGTAGCACAAATTGTGGCAGGTGAAATCAGGTATGATTTGAATGCAACTATTAAAAAAATCCTACTTATTTGTAAGACTTCTTTTTTTTTCTTTGAACCCTGTATTTCACTGACCTGGTGCTTTCTAGTCTCTCTCTTGGCTGATATTCATCTTTGCAGTAATAGCTTGCAGGTTTTTGAAATGCTAAGTACTGTTTCACTTCAGTTACTGTATCATGATTTTTATTAATTAAATTGATACTAGCAATTTCCAACTGTTTAATGCTGCATTTCAATATTCCCATATATTGGTACTGGCTATTTTCTTAGTTAAGGGATGAAACAGTGTAACCCAAAGGGTTTCCAGTGACTTCCCACTTTCCAGAACATTTTTGATAAACATATAAAACCTCCTGTTCTGTGGACTTCCTCCACTAAAACACAGGGACAAAAAGTGATAAAAAATTGAAATGTTGAGGAGTGTGAGTGAGAGAATAAGAGGCTGCCTTTTTGTATCCAAATTCCCTTTTGAGATTCAACCTCAGGTCTTAAAAGGAATTACTTTCTTGGATTTCTTCCAATTATGCTCAGCACTCATAACTCACATTACAAGACCAGGACACTCACTTTGAGGTTCTCAGGGACTAACTGGCATGTTCTCTTCGGTGGAGTCAGACAGAAAGATTAGGTAGTACACTCAGGATAGTATGTCCTGCCAATGTGGAACAAATAACTGCTGAAAAATCTTTCCTACCCCTTTTCCCATGAACTCCTCTGAAACATTTTTCAGACTACATTTTAAGTTAATTTTTAATGCTTGTGTAATATTTTGGATGGCAATAGAAGAACATAGGCTATGACAGTGTTCTTCACGTTGACTATGCTCTGATAATATTGCAGGAAGGATGTGCTTGAAGTTTGGAGTTTGTACCATTCAAACTTAGGCTTCTTTTCTGAAATATCAACAAGGATAACAAGTTTGTGGAATTCTCATAGTGGTTCTGGGAGGCTTTGTGTAGCCTGAGAGTTGTTCAAGTATCAGTAACTTTTGTTCATAGTATTCCCTCTGCAAGTTCCCATGGGTTATAGGGTTCTGAATTTCATTTTCATCTTCGCTTGAGGATGTTTAGACCTTTGTGTTTGTTCAGTAAGCCGCAAAACCTTCTCAATATTGATAACTTCAGTTTCACAGTATTTTTCTTTCTGAGGATTTCAGACACATCCAGTCTTTTTCTGTTGGCAAATTTCTGTAGTTTAGTATGCAGCTTACTTTCTTTTCTGTTTCGCTAAATCATTGTCCCTTTAGGGGTTAAAGCAGCACATTGTTTAGTATACCATGAGAATTATCCTTCTACCAATAGATTGATTTCACTACAGCTATTCATCAAAAAAATAATTCACTGTTCTAGTCAACTTTAATTTTATATAAATACTTCCTCTCTTTCCACAAGAAGGAGACAGCTTCTTAAAACTTTTTATGCACTAAACAGCTACCTCCTCAACCAGAATGAACAGAATTATCTTATTTTTACACATGGAAAAGATAAGGAATATTGATATGGATAGACAACTGTTTATATGGGTTAATGGCTGGACTTGGTGATTTTGAAGGTCTTTTCCGACCAGAACAATTCTATGATTTAGAATAATTAGATCCTCACAGAATGTCATTATGACATCACCAAGTATTCTTCATGTATGAAGATGAGTCTGAACTTTTATTCCCCATAAATAAATTTAAAATGTTCACTCACTTTTAGGAAGACTAAATGGTTAGTTTGATATTACCACAGTTTTGCTATTGACTTGCAAGTTGTTGTGGGTTTACCTTGG
>VYZX01031856.1:1203-47145 GCA_013401335.1 Brachypteracias leptosomus
TTTTTTACAGCTGAGACTGAGCCTGGCATGTGAATCTTGTAATACCTTGTAGGTTTTCAGTCTAAACTTTTGAAAGTGCCATATTTTCCTCTAACTTCAATAGCTGTAAAAGTTCTGACACTTTTTAGTTGGAGCTTGGTTTTTTGTATGTAGTCTGAAAGCTGATCATTCTCTTAATGTTGTGGACATCTGTATTTTAGAAAAGATTTTCTTTTCCCAGGCAAAAAAAGGTGTGAAAAGGAAGGCTGACACTACAACTCCTAGTACTTCAATATTCACAGCAAGTGGTGAATCTTCTGCAACATTTAATGAAAAAAAAGCTGTTAAAGCATGCAGAGGTGAAAATGAATGTATGATACCAGATAAGCTTCTGAAGAGATGCTTGCCAGATCCTCAGTCACCTAAAATTCTTAAAAAGATTCAGTTATCAGAACAACTAAAACATTGTAATGAAATACTTAAAGAAATGTTCTCAAAGAAACATGCAGCCTATGCGTGGCCTTTCTTAAAACCAGTAGATGCTGCATCTTTCTCACTTGGTGAGAACCAAAGGATCACCAAATGTCCTACAGACCTGGGAACCATTAAAGTAAGTATGTTTCGGAGGGAACTGGACTATCAGTGTGCTTGCTTGAATAACTTGTGCAATGACTGAAAATGTGTCATGAAAGCTGCTACATCTTTGAAAGAAATAATGGACATAGAAGTAATATACACTTAACTGTCTCAACAAACTAAGCCACAACTTGAAGTCCTGAGTTTCTTTGTGACTGTGCACAGTGGCTAATCTACTTATCTCTTGAACAAGCTAATATAAGTAGAGAGGTAATTACTATATCCAAGAAGCACTTCCATGCAGGCTGCATGTTAAATATATTTCAATCTGTATACACAATGCTGTTGCTAATACTTGATAAAACAAAATGAAACTCTGTAATGGCAACTTCTGCTTCTCAATCTCATTTTTGGTGGTGAAGTGCCCTAGAACATCAACACTTGATATTTGTGTGATGCCTTTCACATTTTCTGTGAAAAGGAACCCTTCTAGATGGAGATATGTGGTCAGTGCTGTCTGAACTGGGCACATCTGTCTGGAATTGAAGTACTTAGCCAAGTTAAGATCTACTTTTGTGGGAAGGGATGAATTTCAAGTCTACTGAATTATCTTGAAAACTGGCTTATAAGGAAAAACTTCTTTATTGTGAGGGTGACGGAGCACCATTTTCATAATGGTTTCTACAATCTTTATTGTCCTGATACAAACTGAATCTGATACTGGATGTCAAAATTCTTATTCCTCCTCTTTCTGCTAGTTCATGGTGACGAGCTATACTTTTAAGCCCTAAATGTGCATTGATTTTCTTTTCCTCTAGAAGAAAGTGGATAATTTTGAATATAGTGATATACAAGAATTTGCTACAGATATTAGATTGATGTTCATGAGTTGCTACAAACAAAATTCTCCAGACCATGAAATTGTTGCTATGGCAAGAAAACTTCAGGTGAGTTATCACATATAGTCCTACTCTTTTTCAAGTCTATCTTAAGATTCCTTTGCAGTCATGTCATGTCCTGATGTATCAATTACTGTGTTGTAGTTCCAGAAAACAAGCAGTAACTTCATAACGCTTTTAGAATTCTGGAAAACATACTGACCTCTCTGCTATTTCCAAACCTAACTCCTTAGGATGTTTTTGAGATGCACTTTGCCAAAATTCCTCATGAACCTGCTGCAAGTGTTCCTCTGTCATGGCCTAGGAGAGAAATAACAGAAACTTATTCCAGTGAGAGCAGTAATGATGAATCTTCAGAAGAAAAATCATCTGAAGACTCTGAACAGGAAAGAATAGTGCACCTTGCAAAGCTTCAGGAGCAAGTAAGCATTTAGTACTCAACGTGCATGACTTAAGCTCTCTGATACTGCCACTTACAATTGTTCATTCTAACGCTTAGCACCAAGAATCAGTATTTAAAAGATTACGTAGTTTTGTTCTTCTTAATAGCAAACTTTATTTCTGTTTGGAAGCACCTCCAAATGTTAAGTCAATAGTGCCTCAGCAAATACAAATTGGTCTTAGTGAATCATCACTCTAGTACTCTTGCCTATCACTTCTTCGGACCACTCTCAAACTTTAGAAAAAATAACTGTGTTGCTGTGGTATGATGAGAGCATCCAGATATTCTACACGTAGCTTAGTGGCCTATTCTTCTAACAGTGGCATTTCCTTCACATGGTTTAAGAGCTCTGTGTTTATATTTGGTCTCTTTTGAGCCACACAAAAGCAAGTCATTGAATTCTACTTCAGAAAGCTCAGTATGAAGTAAGATGGAAGGAATCTCATGCTAATGTGAAGCATAGCTTTGCTTCACTGGCTAAAAGTGAATGGGTCTTATTTTTATTTGAACATAATGCTTTAACCTGCTGCTGCTGTATCCATAAACTGTGGGGGAAATCAGCATTTGTTCTGCTAGTCAGGTGAGGGACGGCTTAGTTTTCAGTATTTTGTCAAGTATCATCATCCATTTCTGGATATAAACAAGAGGACAACAAAGTCTACAAGAGAGCCTTTGCAACAGTGATGTATTTCAGCATGTCTGAATTCTAATTCTCATGGTCGTCTTCCTCCTAATTCCTATGAAGTTTATTTAAACTTCTTAGGTCTTTCTATGAAGCTGTTAGTATGTCCCAACTAGTCATTTTATATTGCAAAATATCTGGGGTTTGTGGGTTGAAGACAAACCCAGTCCCACTAGCCTAAATCAGTGATGCTGTAAAGGTCTAATCTAATAAAGCACTTACGTGCTTCCCAGATGCTTGAAATCAAAGAGAGGCTGCTGGGTACTACTACAGTGATTTTTGTTGTTGTTGTACTTTGTTCTTCACAAGATGCTGGAAAACATATGCTGTTAGAAATGTCTGCAGGAAATAAGTAGCTTTACATCTTCTATATCAATAGTCTGTGACTAATCTATAATATAGTAAGATGCCTGAAAAACAAACCTCATTTGGAAAGCAAACATCCTATTAATATCCATTCAGCTGCCACAAATCTCCTGTGATATTTAGGACAGTTTATTGTTTCTCCTACATTGCCTAGGATTATCACGGGTTTGGGGTTTGATTTTTTTTAATTTTTTTTTCTCTTTTGATAGCTTAAAGCTGTTCACCAGCAGTTGCGAGCTTTGACCAGAGCATACTTATCTGGACTGAAAAAGAAAAAAGGGAAGGCTAAAAGGGAGAAAAGTAAGAACAAGGAAAAAGCTAAAATAAAAAGCCTGATTCAAAAGAAGAAAAGTCTAAAACACAAGAAGAAATCTAAAAAAAAGCTGTCTTTAAACATGTAAGTGTGGAGGACTTATGTGGGTGTCAAATTATTTTAAACTACTGTTACTGCAGTATACTTTTTTCTTGCAGTCAATCAAAGAAAACCATGCGGCAGGTCTTGTTGGCATGTAAGTCAGAAGATGAAGATGGTGCCAAGTCTATGAATTATGATGAAAAACGACAGCTGAGTTTGAACATAAATAAACTCCCTGGAGATAAGCTTGGGAAAGTAGTCCATATAATACAGTCCAGAGAACCTTCACTAAGGAACTCTAACCTGGATGAGATAGAAATAGACTTTGAAACTTTAAAGGTTTCAACACTCAGAGAACTAGAGAAATATGTGGCAAACTGCTTGAGGAAGAGACCAAGAAAGCAGCAGGGTATGTAGCATAAATGATGCTTTAAAAAAAGCAAACCACCCACACCCACCCCCCCAAAAAAATAGTAATTTGGTGCGCTTTTTTTCTGTTTTGCTACAATGTTAACTTCTGTTCCACATGCAGCTAAAAAAGCAACAAAGACAAAAGAACATCTTCATTCTGAGAGGAAACAAGAGCTAGAGAAGAGACTATTGGATGTCAATGGTCAACTAAACCCAAAGGAGAACTTCAAGTGTAATGTGACTTTTATTCATTTGCAACAGATATAGTTTGAAGTGGGATTCTCCCCTCAGGCTTATGTAAAAGCTGGGGACTTCTCCTCAGGACGGCTTTCTGTGGCTTAGATTCAATAACAAACTCTAGTGATGCTTGTTAGATTGCAGCCTCACTAATGTTGCCATGCTAACAGAACTTCTGCAGCAGTGAGAGGTGTGCCATCTTGTCTTAGTCTTAAGGAGACTCCATTCCATTCTTCAGGCAACAATGTGTTTCAATATTAAAGACAAAAGTTCAATATGTACTTGAGCATATCTGCACTTACTGGTGGCTCTCATCAGAGCCTGAGAATAGATCAATGCAGTTGATGCTACTACTAGAAGTTAAATTGTTCCTCATTAAATCAGTGAGTTGTTATTGCCCTCTATTGTGTATCTATTAAGCTCTGATGTAAAATCAGTTGGCTGAAATGACAGAAGCAGCCCTGCAAGATGTTGGCTTGCATGCAGCATTAGCTCAGCCAACAGTCTTCCTGTTTGGCTTGAAAACATCCTAGAAAGAAAAGCTTCAAGAAGCAGCTGAAATCAATTATGAAGGATATGTTGTGGGGAGGGAGGGGGCAGGCCAGGGAATTTTTACAATTGGCATCTGGCTTGTTTATAAGGAAGAGCTCAAGCTGGCACTTAAAGACTGGTGTCCAGGGAAACAGGTATCCATGTAGTTTCTACTTTTCAAAGCTTACATCAGAGCAACACACTTTGAAAAACCTTTTTTGACTGTAAAATCATTACAAACTGAGTTAAATCAACCTTGCAGATGCAAAATAGTCAGATGGTGGGGAGGTGGGAAAACATGACAATTCTGGACTACAGATGGCTTGGGAAAGAGGAGAACTGGCTATAGATAAAGACCTCAGCATCCAAGTCTGGCAGCAGCAACATACACAGAAACAGGATCTTGACAGTAGGAAAACTTATGGGGGCGAAATTGCTTGAATTGTGCGTTGACAGCACAGTTTTAACCTACTTTAGGATTGTAAGTTGTGGCTATTTTATTCATTAAACTAGCTTGCTGCTGGTAAATCTCCCTCCTCTATAAAGGTCTCAAATCCACTGCTAAATTGACAGACAAGGAAACGGCAGAAGATGAACTGTTATATGGGAGAATAGAGCTAACAAAATTGATCTTGGTCTTCTATATGAAGACTGCTCCACTGTAGGTTGTTCTAAACCTTTTTTTCTCCTGCAGTTGAAAACAATGCGCAGTCCAGTGCTAGACCAAGCAGACTGAGCGACAGCACCAGCTCCTCGGACTCTGGCAGCAGTACTAGCAGTGGTTCCAGTTCCTCAGACAGCAGCGACTCTGAATCTGGTCAGGAAGCTTCTTTTTGTTTGTGTAGGCAAAAAAAGATCTTCTCAGTTAGCATCTACTGTTCCACATGCTTACCAAGGATTTTGGTTACTCTCGTAGGTTTCTTCCACACTGACAGCTCAATTCCAGCGCTATTAAATGTGTCTTAATACTGACTTTATAGGTTTTAAAAAAAAAATCACTACAACATCCACTCAACTTATCAGTTAAACATTTAAGGACCAAAGTCAGCTAGCAAGAGATCTGTGCATCTAACCTGCAGATATGAATATTAGGCTATAACTTACTTTTGTGACTTTGCTTTTTGAAAGTGTGATTTACTTTTATTTTAATCTTCTGATCTGCACCTTGTGGGTGAGGCTTAGTCCCTAAGCTGAGGGACAAAAGTGCCAACAGCATTAACTGTAGAGCCAAAGTTAATGGTGTCCTGGTGTTTAAGTTGCCTCAAGCTTGTTCAAGAGGCGTTACAGTGCTGCAGCATCAGGTATGAGAGTGATATTTCTCTCTGTACACAACTCTTTCATTTTTTAGGACAGAACTGCCAAATTGGTCATCTATAATGAAGGTATCTGTATGAGGTAACAGTGTAAGGTGAAACGAATGCTCAACCCTTTGAGGTGTGGGGAAGCAAACACAGTGAAGCCTTTGTTAGCACAAAAGACCTTGATCCTGCAGGAATTTTTGTGGGTTTTTTTAACTTCTCTAAAAACATCAAGTTGAAGTCAAAGTATTCAAGATAATGTTCCTTTCATTGTGAGGTTTGGCTGTCTAGGTACAACTGCAACTCATGTCTTGTATGTGTGAATAATGAAACATATGCAAATGACTAATCTTTTTTCCATCCCCCTCTCTCTGCCCACCTCACTGTATTTACAGTTACAGAAACCTGCTCAAAACAGACTGGAGCTAAGCAGAACTGTCCAACTTCTATGAAAAAACCTAAGGTAAACTGAGTGGAATGGATATAACGTTGTCCTAAACAAAGCTATTTGTTACATACAATGGTACTGGGAATGACATAACTTTATCAGGAAATAATTAATATAATAATGGCTTGAATGCTACTTGTTCTGTAGGACTGATGTATATGGAGATATAAAATCTGCTGCTTGTTAAAATTAGCTTACATATCTGTACAGAAACTGTAGTGGGAGAACTCACGAGGCTTTTATCTCTTACATCATTGTGATAATTCTGAAGTGTGAAGGAGAAGCAAAAATATGGGGAGAATGCACCACTCACCCCCCCAAAAATGAAAAATCCTCTCCAACTTAGAGTATAGAATTGACCTAAAAAACAGTGCAAACCTGACTTAAAAGTTTTATCTCTGAATAACCTCACTTCTACACCTGAAAATAAATCGGTATACTAGTATAATTTTCAGGATACTTAAATTACTTATTACTATGGTACTATTATGAGCAACAGCAGCTTTATCTGGAAATTTTTAATGCCTCTAAGATTTAATTGCTCTATTCCTGTATATACAGTGGATGCTAATTCTTGCAGGGTTACCTGCCTTTCACGATTTCTCTTGAAGCTATGAGAGATAGAGACCTTATATTTCAAAGCAAGACCACAGCAAAGCCTTCATTCTTCTTACAAAAGACCTGCTTTCATTTAAAGTGCTTGGTTAGCTACAGGAAACCAGGCTGCAAATTTATTATTCAGCTACTCCTTCTGCATCTTCATAAGCAAAGACTGAGGGGAGGAATTATGCAACACTGTTTTGTTTAAAAAATGCAGCCTCTGCAGTGACAGACTGACAGCAATAAACTTGAGAACATAGAATGCAGGAATTATGATTCAGCTCCTAACTGACTTTGAGTAACAAACATAATACTCCAGATCATCACACTGCATTTTGTTTTCATGGGTTTCTGTATCTGTCAGACCAAAGCAGTGCATTTTACCTCATTGGGGTTTTGTCATCTAAACTCTTTGAAAATGCTAAATTTCTATTGCAATATAAGGACTACTTAATCCTTTAAACAGTGGAAATTGAGGGCAGTGATGGGGGAAGGGGATCAAATAGCTATAAAAAATTAAGATTTTACTGTATTAAATACTGCAATCTCTTCCTAGAGAGAACCACTGTGTTTACAGAGGACATCCTGCAATGCTGTTCTGCAAGCACAGCCCTCATCTCTTACTAGTAGCTTGCAAGATCATGGATCATCTGAACTGCAGCAGCCTCCTCCCAATGTACTGCAGAGGCCCCAGCCTTCACAGAATACATCACTCAAACCATCAGAACAAAGTACCCACTTTCCCTCAGGTAATATCTTCATGGCAATAATCATGGATATATTTGACTGCTGAGGAAAGAAGGGATGGCAATACTAATGTCTGTATTGCCCAATAAACTTATCTTGGTGTTTTGGAGGTCATCATGTAGGTAATAGAAAAAGTTCTTGCAGGGTATGGATTATAAAGAGCATGATGTAAGTATGGCAGCACTGAGGGTTTCAGATTACTGGGGCACTTGTTGTGGGGCAGAATAGTATTAAAACAGGAGTTATTCATGCCTCCATGTAGCCAAGGTTCATTAAGGTATCATTTTCCATCTCAAAGGAAGTGCTGAATGCTGTAAGGCAAGAATCAGATGCTTAAACTCATCACTACTGATCAAGTTTGTGTCTGAAATCTCTACTAGCTGAATTTAAGGCTTGGTGCCACAGGCTCTCTGAATTGATTGGTGTTGTCTAGATACATCAAATATTAAGTTGCTTAGAAACTTGATCCAGGGAGCTATTCTTTTTCTTCTTTCACTTCAAGAGGTCTAATAACCTCAGATATTGCTGAGTTTTTGGTAAAAGACAGCTTGAGCTGGTAGATGATTAACTGAGAAATCAATTAAAAACTAATTAAAAATAATGGTCTCAATTTGTGTAGCTAGGATACATATCTTCACATCCAGTTAATCCGCAGATCTTAGCAGTAACCTAATTTTGAGATGTAGGACTGCACTTTGCACATTAGGGGAAATCATACACTACTTCTTTCTCAGGTATAATCTCAGTTGTATCTGCCCTGCAGACCAGCAAACTCCTCAGAGTACTTCAAGGACAAATCAGTCTTCTGTCACCCAGTGCACACATGCTCTTCCAGAGTTGAATACATGCTTCTCTTCAATGTATTCATTTCAAATAACTTCTTTAAAGCACATTCTTACTTCTTTAAGATCTAATGTAATATTTCAGGTTTGAATTTGATGCAATAAAGGCCACCCAAGGTTCACAACAAAAGTTATGTAAAACACCACTAACAAAGTGATTCTTATTCTTTAATAGGGCATTAATTCATTGCCTGTTGGCTGCAATACGAAAGGGAACTTAGCTGATTAATTTATCAGGTTCATAATGTACAACAAAGTTTGGTTTTCCTTTTCAGTGCTATAGCTTAAACTTACATAACCCTTGCACACTTACTGGTTAAAAGCCCACCCTATAAACCTGCAGTTTCACAGCTCATACTATTTTCCTGTTTTCTAAAAATGTCAAACTCAGTAATACTTTGAAGGCTCTAGAGGGTCTATCCTGAAAGAGTGTGTTGCTTTTTCTTCCTGTTCTTAAAGGCATGGAAACTGGCTTTCAGGGTCATAGATGAGGTTGTGAAATACTTAGTCACTGTTGATTTCTGTCTTAATATGTTCTTGGAGAGTGTCCTGGTAGAAGGGCCTCTGTTACAAAGGAAGTTACTGATATTACTGCAGCAGCATGATCTTTTCCATCTTAAGATGCTTTACTATTTTTCCCAGCACAGTTTCAAACATAGCTCTTTTAGCCAGATTTTAATAGCTTTTATTTTCTGAAATGGGTAGAAACTACTTCTTGAGTCTATGAGCACAAGAACATGTCCTGCAAGAAGAGAAGAAAAGCAACTGACCATTTCCCATTTGTGTCCACTATCCAAGGCAGCAAGTATATATTATAGACTCGAGCTCCCCAGTTCAAGGAGATTACTACACAATCTTGCACAGAGGAAAAACTACCACTGAAGTAATACAGTTGTCCTCACCCTGATCCATAAACTAGAGTGGAGCAACTGGCTTTACAATAGTAAAAGCCAATTTCTATTATGTTGTATCACGATGAGGGTTAAAGAGCTTCTATCAGTTTCTCATTCTACCTGTTCCATCACTTGGAATCTCTAAGCAGTTCATGTTCTAAATCCAAAGTGTTAATGGAAGAACTTGTTTTGACTACATTAGATGAATGAAATCTCATTTTTCCCTGGTGTTAACAGAAGCTAGAACTGCAACAATTGACTCTTAAGCTTCTAAATCCTGCTGCTGTATATTAAGAATCTGGATGTTTAGTACTTCAAAACATATTTTGAAGTCTAACTTCTCTTCTAGGTATTCAACACAACTTTCCAGGTTGACAGCGCTGATTGGAATAAACAAGCTGAGAAAACAATACACCTAGACAAATCCAAATAAAATTCAAAATAAGGCCAGTGAGAGAACTGCTGATTCAATATCCATAAATCAAGAACAAAGTTTGTGCTGTCATAATAAAAACTGTAACTGATATCAGGGCTCTGAAGTTAATGTGTATGAACCTTGTTTAAAGAAATAAAATGCTGAACACTTGTACATGAATCAGTTTGCAGAATCATGGAGGGGGTGCAGTTTTTCCTTGTTCTCTCTTTCCTTTTGATTTGCTGTTTGTTTGGGGTTTTTAATAAGCTTAATGGATCCTTGGTTCTTGTTCTATGTTAAATGAAAAAAGTAATTTGCTTCATATATTTTAAGAACTTATCCTTAGAATATTTAGCTTCAGAAAGCTAAGGGTCCCAGTTTTCTAATACTCCAATCTGTTAAACTTCACTGGCCTTTAAGCTGTCTTCTGCTAAGCTTCACAGAGCTCTTTTTCCAGGGTGTTTTGTGTGTATTCTGAGTTACCATCTCTGACTCCTGGTGACAAGGATCTGACAGTAAAGCAGTGTAAAACAGGGTTTCATCATGGAATAAACTTGCACTTATAACAAGAACACAGGTTCCCTGAAAGCTGTGTTCCATATTGAGATGCATCAGACTTCATACTGAGCTCTACGCTGAGCATCCATGCTGACAGCCTAGTGTTGCTAGACACTGTTTTGGTTCCTCCCCTACTCATTGCTCTCTAGATTACCTCCATAGGCTTGAATAGAGGAAGGAATAAGCTTCTGAAAACTTAAATTAAAGCACGGCCTTCCCACTAATGAACTCTAATTGTTGCCAAACAAAGCAGAGTACATGAGTTGTATTAAAGCAACTCTGAAAATGATTTAGTTCTCCAAGATGTTCTAGCCAGTATTTTCAGTCTTAACGCTCCTATCCATACACATAGTCAATCCCCTCTATTTAGACTTGTAGCAGCTGGGGATTACATGTGAGTTCCATGGATTTAGCTAATGATCTTCACTTCTGAAGGTCTTGAGACTGCCTAAAACTTGAATTCCTGCTCTGTGTAGAGCATGACTGTAATTGTCAAGATCCTGGTGTTAGCTTAGTATCTTAAAGGGTTGGGAAAATGAGCAGGAATAAATCAACCTCACTGTTTAAATACTTGTAGAAAAAAAAAAAGCATGGCCAAAACTATTGAGAATGCTTGCTTCCTTCCACACTTCATTGTTTACTGCTTAGTCTTTATTCTCCTTAACTTTCTATTACTAATCCTCATTTGATTTGTACTGTTTCTATCTTCTCCCCTTTTTCAAGGGACATTTGTGTGAACAGTTGTAAAGGAGCTCCTGTCTTTCATTACTGGATAGTTACCTTATTAGACTCCGCCTTTGAGTGCACTTGAACTTCAGCATTATGTTACATAGCAGATGTTTTAACACTGTTAGGTGAGTGTAGCTATCTGTCCCCTTCCATAATACAATGGTGTCTGTCCGCCAATTATGCATATCCCAGCTGTGCTCAGTGTTGTTTTAGCCTTCCCACTAGTAATTCCTGTAGAAAACTGAAAGGAGAGGGGAGGAAATACAGGCTTTTGAACACCACCACAAACTTTGCTAATCTGGAACTATTGTAATTATTGATGGAAAGTGTAGAGGGTGCCCAGTACTATATATGCATCTACTTAGATCACACCAGGGAAAGTGATTTTATGGTTGGATACTTAGAGCAACTCATTGAATTTTATAGAGAATCCCACTGTCTCAGGTATTTCTGTGAGGTTATCTGCATCTCTGAAACAAGAGTTCTTGATTTTAGACTTGTGATGCCTCTGATGGTATGGGTGCAGGCTTGATGTATTGCTGAATTTAGTGGTGGCTTGTCAAGAAGTTTAACTTATAAAACTGCTAACAATTAGCTTCCCTTCAGATTATGAAGCAATGTCTCTCAGTGAGAGGTTCTGTGAAGGCTGGCATTGCGGCACGTAGCTCTAAAATGCATGTTTTGAAGCCCATGGCTTCAAATACTTTATACACAGCCTCATCTTCTCATCTTCCTGTGGTGTAGCTAGAGCTTTAAGACAGGTGTGACTATAAATTTAAATTCCTCTTAAGTTTGCTTCAGGTAGGTCTTGGCAGGTATAACAAGTTGATTAAATTGATCTTAACAATGGGGTTAGACATTGTTGGGTACGTGAAGTTATTTTGGAGGAGTCAGTGCTCAAGACTGTCAAACTTCTTATATGAAGATTCAAGCTGCCTGTATGAGGATAAATAATAGATGAAAGAAAGATGCCTATTGTATTAAGTGGGACACCTTAATTCACAAGCTCTTTCCTCTGGAGGAGAATCAGTCTCTAAAAAAGGCTTCAAAGCTCTTTCATCCTCTTCTATTCTACTATATAGTAAAAACTCTCCTGCCTTCTTGCAACTGTACCATCTCACAGGCAATGCATGAGGGCACAGGGTAAAGGCCAGGCACCATTCTTGACTTTTGGAGGCTGTGAGGTCTTTCTGAAAACTCATCTTATGACAAACTGGCTGAGAGTTTAATACTCTGCCTTCAGCATTCTAGATTCAAACATCCAAAAACTTTATCCTTTGCACAACAAAAACTCAACAACATGTTATCTTAAGTTTCTTAGTAAATGCTTGCTTAAATACTGAAACATCTCAAACTGCAGTAGAAGACTATTGCTGAATGATATCAAACACCTCTTTTGTTCATATATCTTTCTGAAATAGCGGCTTTTTCAGAATACATCTACATTTTCATTCCAGAAGCCCTTTAGAAGGGAATATAGCAAAATAATACATAAGGTATAATTTTAAAAAGTAGTAAAATCCCCCACCAACCTACCCTACAGTATGTGCCTAGTCCCCAGTATTACAGAGGTCTATTTTCAGGCTTACCATAAGGACTGTAGGAAATTGTATCTCTTCCTGCATTTAGAAAGTCTTTTGAAGTCTTAAAAGGTTTGGGGAAAGCGCTTTTCACACAAAATAGTACGGATCTTCTACAGTAATGGAGCATACCAAAACTGACGATATGAAGTTAGTCTTGTCAAAATAGCACTTCCCTTTTGTCTGCCTAGGTGTTGAAAGTTTTTTTTTTTCCCTCAGAAGTAATAAAGAGGTAACGGCATGGAGTATTCATGCGTCCTGTAGACTGCTGGAAATGTGATGACTAGCCCTTACTGGTTGACCTATTTGCTTTCTATGAGGAAATCTTTAGGCAAAATGATTTTATGTGATGAATGATATATTCTTAAATAAAGCTGGAATCAAGATGAAAGAGGGCTGGATGTGGAGGGAATAGGGGGTGAGCAGCTGGTAAGGTGCTGGGTTGAAACTTTCTGACCAAACTTTTGGGTCATTCTGCTGGGACCTCTCCTAAAATTAACAAGGAGTTAATTTCTCCTCTATAGTTGAGCTTAACCATTCCTTTCCCTGCCCTGAACTAGAGCGAAGTGATCCAGACCAACTTAAGCTTAGAAAATGTTTGGGAGCATTTCTGTCATGCTGAACCAAATAATAAAACAAAAACTGCAGTGTAAATTGAGTCAGTTTCTAGAATGACTAAATTTTTATCACTTAAATTTGAGGGAAAATAGTACATGAAACCATCATGAGAAAATCTTTTATATTCTTCCATCAGGTCATTGTACATCAAAAGACAAACCTAATGGTAAAAATGTGCTAGAGCCAAAATCCAAAATTGTTCCAACAAAGGTAAGTGTTATTCAAGTCTTATTTGAGGAGAAGAACTTAAGTATACTTACTGGGATCAATAATTCTCTGTTCTGGGATCTTTTCTGGAAATCTGGTCTTTTATGATTCAAATATTTAGTATCTGATAGGTTTGGGGCATTGTTACAAACTGTACAGATTTGTTTTATTTCTAGTGCTAAAAACCCACAAAAATATATGGAAAATCCATGGTCTCTGATCATTTCAGAAGGTCAATGATATAAGATCAAGTTAAAGATAACATATCCATTTTGTCATTAAAAATATGTCTCACCTCATTTTGGTGGATTGACTCTGGCTGGATGCCAGGTGCCCACCAAAGCTGCTCTATCAGTCTCCTCTTCAACTGGATAGGGGAGAGAAAATATAACAAAAGGCTCATGGGTCAGGATAAAGACAGGGAGATTGCTCAGCAATTACTCCTATGGGCAAAACAGACTTGACTTGGGGAAATTAATTTAATTTATTACCTGTCAAACCAGAGAAGGTTTGATGAGAATGAGAAATGAAATCAAATCTTAAAAAAACCCTTCCCTTCACACCTCCCTCCCTTCTCAGGCTCAACTTTACTCCTGATTTCTCTATTTCCTCCCCCACAGTGGTACAGGGGAACAAGGAATGGAGGTTGCAGTCAGTTCATCATATGTTGTCTCTGCTGCTCCTTCTTCCTCAGGGGGAGAACTCCTTACACTCAACCTGCTCCAGCATGGGGTCCCTCTCACTGGAGACAGTCCTACACAAACTTCTTCAACATGAGTCCTTCCCACAGGCTACAGTTCTTCATGAGCTGCTCCAGTGTGGGTCCCTTCCATGGGGTGTAATCCTTCAGGAACAGACTGCTCCAGTGTGGGTCCACTCTGGGGTCACAAGTCCTACCAGCAAACCTGCTCCAGCATTGGCTCCTCTCTCTCCATGAGTCCACAGGTCCTACCAGGAGCCTGCTCCAGTGCAGGCTTCCCTTGGGATTACAGTCTCGTTCGGGCATCCACCTGTGCTGCTGTGGAGTCCTCCACAGGCTGCAGGTAGATCTCTGCTCTACTGTTAACCTCCATGGGTGCAGGGGGCCAACTGGCATCACCACAGTCTTCACCATGGGCTGTAGTGGAATCTCTGCTCTGGCGCCGGAGCACCTCCTCCCTCTCCTTCTTCACTCATGTTGGCACCTGCATAGATGTTTCTCTCACATATTCTCACTCTCCTCTCCAACTGCAAATTGCTCTTGTGCAGCAACTTTTCCCCCTTCTTAAATATGTAATCACAGAGGCACTATCACCATTACTGATGGCCTTGGCCTTGGCCAGGGGTGGGTCCACCTTGGATCCGGCTGGCATTGGCTTTGTTGGACACAGGAATTTTCTAGCAGCTTCTCAAAGAAGCCACTTCTGTAGCCCTTCTACTACCAAAACCTTGCCATGCAAACCAAATACATTCATCTAATTTTAATATTTAAACAAGGAACTAGTGTTTCTTGATCTAGTTCTAATATTCAAGCTATTCATGTGCTTTTTCTTGCTGATCCAGTAACAAAAATAAGAGTAGTGTGAAATCTAGCCTTGGGTGCTACTGAAAAACCTGTTCTGAAACAGGACACTACACTTTTGACAACATTATTACAATCAGGAAATAATCTAAAGGGTTTTATGAAAGTGAATCAAAGTACTTCTTAGGATACAATAGGTTATCTTAAATGGGGGAACAGAGGAATTGTATTATCTATTATTTAAATCCTTTGATGGTAATCAGCTGTTTGAAAATATCAAATCAAAATTACTAGTCTAAAAATTGATTCTGTCAGCCTCTGGACCTAAGAAGTTTGTATATATTCTGTTGAATTAAAATATTCCTAGGATTTTTCTGTGGGCACTTAGCTTTCAGAAAGCTACGAACTTACTGAATTCAATTCCAAAACCAGGTATTTACTTCATAAACATGTGACTACCTGCTAGAAGCAGTACTTCTTACGAACACTGGATTTATGCAGTTTTACACTGTGAAGACAATGCCACTAGAGAGGGGGAAATAAAAAGAAAACATGGGTATTTAAAACAAAACCCACATGCCTAATACAAAACTATTGTTATATAAGGATTATGTATAGAATTGAGATGGATGTCCTCCATATTATAACACTGTCAATGGACCTTGCATAAGCTCAGTCTTGTGAATTCATGTTTTCTGGCATTAAAAAATGGATAGGTGGGCATGAAGAATCGGGTAAGAATAGCTACAAATGCTAATATTGCTTAGCATATTGCTAAAGAATCTCTAACTTGATGAGAAAACATATTGAAGTCTGCTTAGACTGCTGTATTTGCACTAATATTCTGCTGAAGTAAGGATATTTTTCTGTAGATATTCCCAAATATGTCCAGTCAAAACAACATTGGGTTAATGTAAGAACTAAGCAGATAATGGATGATCAGTAGTTGTAGAGTATTTTTGCTTCTTTCATGTTCTCCTTTTTTAAATAACTTCAGGATACAGGATTTAAAAATAGAGATGCCTGGGCAAGCTTGTGTAAAACAATGGTGCTTCCAGCTCCAATAAAATCATCTCCTGAGACCTTCAAACAGTTCAGAGAAGCAGCATTAAAGAAGAGTGAGCGAGCACAGACGCTAAAAAGGCCTCTGGTGCAAGCTGAGAGGGAACTGCAAGACCTTCCTCAAAAAAAAGAGAGGTTTGTAACTGCATATGTTTAAATATTCTATTTTTTGCTTGTATGGTACCAGATGTCTTAGCTATTCAGGAACAAGTGGTTTGGATTAGGTAATTGTCATATGCCATACGAAGTGCAGGAGCTGTACCACTCTAAGCACAACTGCACATCTAAAATGCACAAAGTGACTTTTTCCCTTGCAAATCAGTACCATTTCAGCAGTCAAAGACATTTCTCAGGTACTTTTTTGTTGTTGTCTTTTTTGTCTCCTGGAGCACTCAATTCCTTTGGTCATGACCAGAATTCACACCTGTCCTCTGTATCTTATTTTCCTATATTACCTGTAGCCAGGAAAATCCCTGTCTTATTGCTATCCTAAGGGGAAGCAGGATATCCTAGTCTCTAAGAACTTGGTGTTAACATAGCTAGAAGAGTTCCTGTGTTCACCACTTAGAATCATAGAATGGTTTGGGTTGGAAGGGACCTCCAAAGGTCACCTAGTCCAACCCCACTACAATAAACAGGGACATCTCTAACTAGGTCAGGTTGCTCAGAGCCCCATCAAGCCTGACCTTGAATGTCTCCAGGGACGAGGTCTCCATCACCTCTCTGGGCAACCAGTTCCAGGGATCAATCACTCTCATATTAAAGAACTTTTTTCTAACATCCAACCTAAATCTACCCTTTTCTAGCTTAAAACCACTACCCCTAGTCCTGTCACTACAAACCCTCATGAATAGTTCTTTCCCTGCCTTCCTCTAGGCCCCTTTCAGGTACTGGAAGGTCACAATAAGGTCCTCCTGGAGCCTTCTCTTCTGCAGGCTGAACAGGCCCAATTCTCTCAGCCTGTCTTCATAGGAGAGGTGTTCCAGCCCTCTAATGATCTTTGTAGCAGCAGAATTCTTTGCATTGCTGTAGAGAAACATATCTAATAATCTAGTGCTGTAGTATTCTTCCCTAGGTGTTCGTAGTCACTGTTTTAGTGAGTGCCCACACGTGTAGCCCAGTCTGAGGTCTATTATGCTGAGTGGGATAAGTGACTGCCTACTAATTACTGCATTGCAGTAATATTTTAGATTGCTGTTTGCTACCTTTTTGAAACTCTGTTTTCTGTAAAATTTCCCTCTTCAGTAGCCTTGAATTTTCCTTGTATGTTTGACCCTGTGAAAGATAAGTCTAAGCCAGCTCCAGAATTCTACTGCTCCTGCCCAATGCTGGCTGTATTAGAATAGGTTGCTTGTTTACAGTGTGTTATTCTAACAAACAGAGCATTTGAGAGACTTAAGAGTGCAATCCTTGTTCAGAACATAGAGTCAACAACTCAGGCACTGTCAGATACTACAAGTTTTCATGAGGAGGAAACCAGGCATGTAGATCTATGGAATACCACATTATAGATGCTTGCCTGAAGTTAGAGAAATTTGCATAGATGAAGTGGAAGAAGTCGGAAGCAAAATATCATGGGCCAAGAAAGTAACAGAAAATTAAATGTGTGTATCTTTCAAAGAAAGTGCATGTAAGTACATGTAAGTGTGCATGTAAATTGGAAATGGAACACAAGAAAACTTAACCTACTGCAGCCCAACAGTTATGTGCACATACCTCTTCCTAAGGGACGTTACTGTGAATCAATATGTAAAACAGAGCCATGGTTTGAGTGCTACACACTGATTTAAATTATTTGCAGAATTTTGTTCAGGTGCAAAGACTTGTTATGAAGAAAAATAAGAAATAACTTTTATCCTATACTGACTTTTTCTATTTTTAAAGGGGACATGAAGGCACAGTATTGGATGCCACAGAAGTGGCAGATTGCAAGCCCCAAAAACAAGAGCCTAAGAGCAAACAACTGCCCGAAGCTCAACAACATACTCTTGTTCAAGACCGTAACTTGGCTAGAAAAATGGAACAAGAACGCAGGAGGAGAGAAGCAGTAAGTTGACGACACTTGGCAGCTGATTTTGTTTCAAATTTAGTAGAGGATAAAAAATGTTAGCTCAGGTCAGTATTTTAAAGGACCTGAATGACTGAGAACCACAGAACATGCTATCTGAAGAGTGAGTCCAGAAAATGAAATAGGAAACTCAAAATAGGTCTTCAAGTGACATAATATAAAAAACAATCTGTTTAGTGCTATTACTCCTATAAGCTTAGAATAATTGTGTGGTGAAATCAAATTTTAAAGAGGTGTTCCTGCCCTCTGAGTAATTTCAAACCTAAAGTCTTGTAAGCTGTCTGTCTTCTGTAACATATTCCATGTCAACAAAAGCGCTAGTCATACTGTTCTGGTCTGAAATATCAAAACTGAGCCTTTTTAAAACTAACTTACTGTTTTTTTGGTGTAGGTAATGATTTTGTTTTAATTGCTACTTTTTTTTTAGANTCCCTGCCTTCCTCTAGGCCCCTTTCAGGTACTGGAAGGTCACAATAAGGTCCTCCTGGAGCCTTCTCTTCTGCAGGCTGAACAGGCCCAATTCTCTCAGCCTGTCTTCATAGGAGAGGTGTTCCAGCCCTCTAATGATCTTTGTAGCAGCAGAATTCTTTGCATTGCTGTAGAGAAACATATCTAATAATCTAGTGCTGTAGTATTCTTCCCTAGGTGTTCGTAGTCACTGTTTTAGTGAGTGCCCACACGTGTAGCCCAGTCTGAGGTCTATTATGCTGAGTGGGATAAGTGACTGCCTACTAATTACTGCATTGCAGTAATATTTTAGATTGCTGTTTGCTACCTTTTTGAAACTCTGTTTTCTGTAAAATTTCCCTCTTCAGTAGCCTTGAATTTTCCTTGTATGTTTGACCCTGTGAAAGATAAGTCTAAGCCAGCTCCAGAATTCTACTGCTCCTGCCCAATGCTGGCTGTATTAGAATAGGTTGCTTGTTTACAGTGTGTTATTCTAACAAACAGAGCATTTGAGAGACTTAAGAGTGCAATCCTTGTTCAGAACATAGAGTCAACAACTCAGGCACTGTCAGATACTACAAGTTTTCATGAGGAGGAAACCAGGCATGTAGATCTATGGAATACCACATTATAGATGCTTGCCTGAAGTTAGAGAAATTTGCATAGATGAAGTGGAAGAAGTCGGAAGCAAAATATCATGGGCCAAGAAAGTAACAGAAAATTAAATGTGTGTATCTTTCAAAGAAAGTGCATGTAAGTACATGTAAGTGTGCATGTAAATTGGAAATGGAACACAAGAAAACTTAACCTACTGCAGCCCAACAGTTATGTGCACATACCTCTTCCTAAGGGACGTTACTGTGAATCAATATGTAAAACAGAGCCATGGTTTGAGTGCTACACACTGATTTAAATTATTTGCAGAATTTTGTTCAGGTGCAAAGACTTGTTATGAAGAAAAATAAGAAATAACTTTTATCCTATACTGACTTTTTCTATTTTTAAAGGGGACATGAAGGCACAGTATTGGATGCCACAGAAGTGGCAGATTGCAAGCCCCAAAAACAAGAGCCTAAGAGCAAACAACTGCCCGAAGCTCAACAACATACTCTTGTTCAAGACCGTAACTTGGCTAGAAAAATGGAACAAGAACGCAGGAGGAGAGAAGCAGTAAGTTGACGACACTTGGCAGCTGATTTTGTTTCAAATTTAGTAGAGGATAAAAAATGTTAGCTCAGGTCAGTATTTTAAAGGACCTGAATGACTGAGAACCACAGAACATGCTATCTGAAGAGTGAGTCCAGAAAATGAAATAGGAAACTCAAAATAGGTCTTCAAGTGACATAATATAAAAAACAATCTGTTTAGTGCTATTACTCCTATAAGCTTAGAATAATTGTGTGGTGAAATCAAATTTTAAAGAGGTGTTCCTGCCCTCTGAGTAATTTCAAACCTAAAGTCTTGTAAGCTGTCTGTCTTCTGTAACATATTCCATGTCAACAAAAGCGCTAGTCATACTGTTCTGGTCTGAAATATCAAAACTGAGCCTTTTTAAAACTAACTTACTGTTTTTTTGGTGTAGGTAATGATTTTGTTTTAATTGCTACTTTTTTTTTAGATTAAACATTTTTTCAAAATTCATAATATAGTACAATAGAATGTACAAACTGCAGTGTGAGATCATGCTAGATTCCATTAAGGTCTACCGAAGCTTTCATCCTGTTCTGCTCTCTTCAGAGAGGGCTTCAACAACATGCACACTCAAACTTATAGTAACAAAGGAAGCATACACCTTTGGGGAACATGCTTTCTAGTCTTTTCTTAAATCTTTATTAAATATTTGACCTGCATAGTATTCATTAATGTCTAACTGCTCTGAAAATACACTAATTTGCTTTCTTGCAGATGGCTTGTATAATTGACATGAATCTGCAGAGAGATACTATGACATCATTTGAAGAATATCTTGAGTGAGAGCTGTAGTTAATATAGAACTTCAACACAACTACAAACCGTACAACTTTGAAAATGTACCAGTTACATGCTTAAATGCTAAGACCACTTAAAAGAGCATGTTAACTCCTCTAAAATGCTTAATATTAAAAGTTTGCTCATTGGTACCTGAAGCATCACAAGATGTTTTTACTGCTTGTTTATAATATACGTAATCTAATCTGCTACACAGTAGAACATAGTTATTCTGATTACAGCTTCATATGTTGTATATTATTATGAGAAAATATCAGCTTCTTGATTTTTTTCCTCATTTTAAAAAAATCAATTCTTTTCAGAAACACTTGGGAATCTGTTATGCTGAACATAACCAAATTCTTGTTTGCCTGTATAAAGTCACAGTATACTAAATATGCACGTATAGAGACTACTTTAAACCAAGGTCTTGTCAATTATGTGACTGTTATTGAAACAGTCACTTTACTATGACACTCTTGCACAGAATCTGGGCTGTAACAGAAGACCTCTATAATAATGATAATTTCTAAAAGGTGTGTAACATTATTTGTAACCGTAAAAAAAAACCCTTTCCTGGAACTCCATAATTTCAGCAGCAAGTCTCATATACTTCCATGCCAATTAAGGCCCAGGCATTTTGATCTTCTGCTTAACGTGTTGCCATTTAGATAAGGGCACAAGCATGTTTGCCAGATAGTTCTGGTTCTTCAGACAAGGGAATTATCTAAAACATGCCACTTCTCCCTCCAGTTTAAAAGGCCTTCTGATTAATCCAAGGTCTTATTAATGTTGGGATACTTGCTGAAGTAGAAACTAGAGTGTAAAAATGCTGTGTTCTTGTTGATTACATATAGCTATCTCAAATTAAGTACAGGACTAATAAAACTTTGTTTTATACGATTCATGCTAAAAAGCAATGTGTATTACAGAAATGTTGGGTGGAAGGGGCCCCCTTGAGATCATCTAGTTCAGTGGTCTCCAAACCTTTTTCATCGTGCACTCTACCATTAAAAAACTTTAAGCATATACCCCAAGACGTATATTTACTCATTTATGTATTTATATACATGTTCAACTGTATTATTATCTACGTTATAAAAAAATACATAGAAAGGGATATTTAAAATATTTTAAGTAGTATTTATTTAATTTTGTTTAGTTATTTTTGTTTATTTTATTTTGTCTTAAAAAAAAAATAGTATTACATATTTTCTTCACACACTCCAGAGACCACTGATCTAGCTGAACATCTCCCTCAAACCTCTCTCTCCCTATGGAGACCTCTGGTCTGTCAATTTCCTGGATCAAAGCTGGAAGTGAAGGTAACACTGTCAGTGTTATGGTAAGAGTCTGACACAGATCACTCAAATAAGTAAACTAAGTGGTCAAGACTTTCTACAAATAACTGAATTTTCAGATGAAGGAAGTAAATTGCACCTAAACTTATAAATGACAGCTAAAGCATGCCTAAAAATGGTAGCCTGGTCTTTCAAGTAGCAGGCTGGTGAGCTAGTACTAGCTCCAAAATAGCTCTTCTGCAATAAAATACTGCTCTGTATCTTCTACTTCTGCCTTTGCTAGAAGGATAGCATTTCATTCAACAGTAGAAAGAGTGTATATTGGCAAATGCTCATATTGGGGTACAACCCCTGGCAATATCTAGAGAAGTCCTCTTACATGAGCCTCACCTGGGTGCATGCTCAAGTGTACGCTGCTTGGGAGAGCTGAGTACTTGGCTGGGAAGGGGATTTGGGGTGAAAGATGGATTGTAATGTAAAGTGGTGCTGTTAGGATTCTTGCTTCACATCCACATCAGAAGTGATTTAGGCCTGCCTTCATTTGTAGTTTATATGTCACTTATAGCTATTTGTCCTGCAATAAAATATTGCAGTTCACATTCAGAACTCCCTACCTTGCTGTCATCTGGACATACCTTTCTGACTGGGTTAATGCCAGCTCAAGATCTCTTGCTTTGGAAATAGGAGGTGATGGAAGGAAGGGCAAGAAATTATTCTCTGCAGTTCATCCATTCTATATCCCTGTATAGGCATTGCTAATGATCTGAATTGGTACTTTTGCCTCTTCAAAAACTAACTCCAGCTTATGTGACTATATTGTCATGATGACTTAAAGTCACAATGCCAGTGCTGATAATGCTAATCTGATAAACCCCTTTTTGCAATCTACAAGTCACTTCAAGAGGTGTCATGGTTTAACCCCATCTGGCAACCGAGCACCACACAGCCAATCGCCTACTCCTCCCTTCAGCCCAGTGAGATGTGGAAGAGACTAAAACAAGTAAAACTCATGGGTTGAGATAAGAACAGTTTAACAATTCAAATTAAAATAAAATACAATAATAGTAACAATTGTCATGAAAAGGAAGAGGACAAAAGGAGAAATGAAACTCAAAAAATACATATGATGCACAATGCAACTGCTCACCACCCACTGACCAGTGCTACACCAGTCCCTGAGCAACAATCAGCCCATCCCAGACAACTCCCCCAGTTTATATACTGAGCATGACATCCTATGGTATGGAATACTCCTCTGACCAGTTTGGGTCAGCTGTCCTGGCTGTGTCCCCTCCCAACTTCTTGTGCCTCTCCAGCCTTCTCGCTGGCAGGACATGAGAAGCTAAAAAGTCCTTGACTTAGTATAAACTAAACAACTAAAAGCATTAGTGTGTTATCAACATTATTTTCATAGTAAATCCAAAACACAGCACTGTTGGAGTATAGAATCACAGAATCACTTTGTTTGGAAGAGACCTCCAAGATCATCAAGTCCAACTGCTAACTCAGGACTGCCAGGTCACCACTAAACCATGTCCCTTAACGCCACATCTACATGTCTTTTAAATATCTCCAGGGATGGGAACTCCACCACCACCCTGGGCAGCCTGTTCCAGCACTTTACAACCCTTTCAGTGAAGAAATTTTTTCTAATATCCAATCTAAACCTTCCCTGGTGCAACTTGAGGCCATTTCCTCTTGTCCTATTGCTTGGTACTTTGGAGAACAGACCAACCCCCACCTTGCCACAACCTCCTTTCAGGTAGTTGTAGAGAGTGATAAGGTATCCCCAGAGTCTCCTTTTTTTCCAGGCTAAACAACCACAGTAGCTCAAATTGAATCCATTGTATATTATTAATAAAAAGACTTGCTAAAGTTTTAAGCCACAAGCAGTGAACTTATGCTGAACTTAGTTACATGAAGGGAGGCCCTGAAACTAGCGCATCCTGTGAAAAATAAGGTAACCACATCCACCAGCAGAAGCTGCATCCTGTGAAAAATAAGGTAGCCACATTTGTCAGCAGAAGCTGCATCCTTGAGATACGAAAAGGAACAACAGGCCTGGAGTTAGAGAAAGGATTCAATGAGAAACAGGAAAACCTCAGACCCAAATACTACTATTGGACCAAACCTTCATGTGAGGGGAGGGGATCTTGTATTGTAAAGGTATAATTGCCCAGGGGTTTCTTTCTTTGAGGTCCCTCTCCAGAGGCACCCAGCTCAAGCTGTTTTTCCACTATAGCATCTGAATAAATTACTTTTATAAGATACAATGCCTGAGATTCTGCTACTGGAAACCTAGGGTAGAGAAAACTTCTTGAACAACACTGTACTAGGTACTAGGAAGAAAATGAATTCTATCACAGCCGAAACCACTATAAGAGGATAACCAGTTCCTACCTCCAGAGAGAAGGCTGAGTTCAGAGGAAAGGGAGGTGACCTTCAAACATGACTAGCAAGTCTATAATGATTTTGTTTGCCCAAAGCTGTCACCACACTCAAGGAAGCAAGAATACTACTCGTGTAGATACACGCTGCAAACAACAAGCTGCTTAAACAGACTAAGTATTGATAGTTACCCAACAGCTAGAGTGGCTACTAAATTCTGTTACACCATTAATCTACCTTGATAACTGGTGAAAACAGCTGCACTAATGTGTCATTTTCATACTTTTGTCTATACTGGTAGATTGTACCTACATGTAAACAAAGAGTAAGACATTTAAAAATTCCTCTGTCACCAATAAATGGAATATGTTACATTTTTTACTATCAGCTATGAGTTGGTCAGGCTGGAGGCAGAGTCAGTGACGTGCAAAGTTGTCCTCTTTTGTCTCTCAGAGAAATGGGATTAGTTGAACTGACAAAAGATAAGCAGGCAGATGGCACATTATGGAGGGCAAAGCACACTGACAGTCTGCCCTGGGGTTGGTTTGGCTGGCGCCCATTGGAACAGTAATTTAGAGCAAAAGATGAGAAAATTAAAATATAAGGAAGACAGAAAACTCATTGTTGGGATTCTCAATTCTTCTTATTCATGTAAGTTATATAGAAGATTCTAAGCTTTGTTCTGCAAAATGCTGGAAAATGAGTGGAAGATATTTGCCTCGTAAACAGATTTGCCACACATAGACAGCGTGGTCCCAGAGTACAAAGAAAGCATTCCTCAATAAAAGAGGAATTCTACCACTTCCTTGGCAAACAGGACAGCTAAGGTAGCGCAGCTGGAGGTGCCCAGCAATGCTGAGCTATGGTGTGCAGCAATTTCATTGTGCAAAAGCCACTCAGAACTGTGAGGTTCCCAGCTCTGATACTGGATCTGTGCCTAATAGCTGAAGATGACATAGCTAAGCTCCATAGGCAAAAGGTTTGTATGATTTAGAATGCTGACATAAAACTACACCTAGGTCGTTAGTGATGTATAAGCTAAGAATACACTTTGTTCTATTCTTGTGAAAAAATTAGCTCTATTGTTTGTACAAGAAATATTGCATAGCTTGGCCAAATACATGCTTATAATAAGGCACATCATGGTTCCATCTCTAATCTTTCTTGTACTCTGGATGGCTACTATCAGTTTGAGAGTGCTGTGCCTAACCTGTCGCTGGGCTTTCATTAACCTTTCTTTAGAGGTAAGCGGAAGCTTGTGGTCAACCCCAGGATTTCCAACCTTGGTTTTCCAATATTTGTTAGGGAATGTTTTCTACCGATCCATTCTGATGACTGGTTTATTAAGGAATTTGATGGCTGCTGCAATGCAAACAACAACATTGGTTGTTTGCTCCTGCTAAACTTTCTAATTTCTCTAACTGGGTCACTGGTTTACTGAAGTGCATAATTTTGCTGCAACTAATCTGATATTGAGAAGCTGCAAAGGCTTCTTCCCGACAAGAAAGGTTATTAGCACAAAGTCTGATGCATAAAAAATCGGCTATATGCTAATCCTAGGGTTGGCAGTATGAGTAATCTGAGCATGAACGGAAGGCTCAGGCTTGGTAGGCATGATTCATATAATCCTACTGGAGACTGCAGAGGTTAGTGTCTTAACTGAATCATCAACTTCTGATGTTGTTCCTTCTCTTCTTGCCCAAGAGAAGGAAGGAGCCTTAAACAGCCCAGTACCTTTTTCCCCACCAGCCTGATAAAGCTCCTGATCTTAAGTTTGTAGGTCTCATATTCAATGAGTAGGGATCATGAACAGCATGATTCAGTGTCATCAGCTGATGTGGGTTGCTGATATTTCATTCCTGTTATTGGTAAGAGGAAGTTAGGCAGCTTTTTACAAATACTTAAAGATGTTATCTTTAGTAGTAAAACATGAATTCAAAGAATTGTTTTGTATGTTATTTAAACTTCTAAATGCATGAAAATGCAGTAACAGGCAACTCTGTATGACATTCCTTTCTGCTGCTTATTTGATTTTCAGAAAAAGAAAAATTTTGAACTTGTTGAAACCAGCATTAATTCTGTCACTGCCTTCAATGGGACTAAGATTCAACATCAGTGTCTATATTTGTAAGTTTGAATATAGAACAAGTAGGAGAAGGCATTTGGCATGTTACAGACAAAAACTGTCTACAAGCTGTGTTCCATGCATAGTGAAAAATGATATATATTCCGCCTGCATACATGTTTACCCAATTTGGATTTTTTAAGATAGCTCACTAAACTAGAGTTAACAGATGCATGGTGTCTTTTGTACCAGCTTGTATTGCACTGCTGGACAGAGCAAAGAACCTTGCTTGGAAGTTCTAATCCTCCACACTCACCTGGACCACAAACATTTTTAGGTCCTTGACAGATTCAAGTAAAATTTGTGAAACCCCTTCCCACTGAAAGGCAGGCAGTTGCACACAGGCCCATGTTATTAGCTGTGACTCCCATATGGCCTCTACACGTCTTGAACCTGCCTTTACCCTCTAGTCTGAGAAGCAAGAGGTTTAGATCAAGGAGTAAAGGTGAGTAGAACGTGCAGTGAGTTGAATCAGGATTTGTCAGGATATAACATGCAAGCTCAATTCTACTTTTCTTCTAGTCAGCAACTACTATGTCCACAATTCATTATCTCCAGAACTAATAAACTGAAATTTTTCATAACCTACATTTTTATAACCTGGAAAATCAATTGCTTAATATAGTTATGCTTTTTCTTACAATTTTGGACTACATGAACCATCCCAATCGTAAATTACCCTTTACTCCGTGCATCAGTAGGTTAATGCCAAATAAGTGCTGACTGGAGCTTTTCTTCTTATCCCAGCATCTGTGGCCTCAGATGTGGCTGACTCCTTGGCTTGTGCACGTAGCAATTTACAACTAATGGATGGGTGTTCAGCTTCTAACGCTTGGGTGGCTGAGGTCTCAGTACTAAATTAACTCTGTTGGAACAGTTAGTAATGATGATCCAACTTCCTCTATGACCAATTTCTCTAGAAGTTTAAAAAAATTAGAAATTTTGTAGCTGGAGCTCAAAATCGGTATGCTTTTCAGAAATACTCATTGGTAACAGCATGTAATAACTAAAATGGCAATACACGTACAAAATCATCTTTAAATAGGTAAGAGTGAAGCAGCATCGAAAGAATATACAGCCTTGAAAACTACTCAATTGCAGCCACAGCCTTTCAGCCGTGAATAAGGCAAGTGGCACCAAGTGCGCGCCCAGCGCGGGCAGAGGCATCGCCCGGAGCCCCGGGGCTGGGGCTGTCCCGTGCTCCCCGGGAGCGCTGCTCGCAGGGACATCCCGAAAGAGTTTCGGTGTATTGGGCAGCGCTCCCGGAGCGCGCAGCTGAGCCACGCTACTGCGCTCCAGGGACGCCTTCTCCTCCTTTCGCTACGGAACACTTCGGGGGCAGAGCCCTCCGCGGCCGAGACGGTGGGCGCAGCCCCGGCGCAGTCACCCCGCGGGTGCCGCCCGGGGCCTAGCGCGCCCGGGNGCGGGGCTGCGGGGAGGGTCCGCGGGCCCGGCCCGGCTGCCCTGGAGGAAGCGGTGCCCGGCCGCGGGGGTGCAGGGCCCTCGGCGGGGGCTCGGGGGCGCGAGAAGCGCTTGCCAACCCCGGGGCTCTTGCAGCCTTCGTGCGGGTACGTGCCCCGTCGCTCCCCGCACCCGCCCCTGCTCCCCGCTTGCTCTGTCGTTCACGGTTTACCCGGTTGCATCTGGGAGCCTCCTGTCGTGCACCAGGGCCGCAGGGGAAACACAGAGTAAAATGATAAGCCCTTGTCCCTGAGGTTGTACCGTTATAGACACCAGCCGATTTTTATACCAGTCTCAGATCTCTACCTGCGATTTGCTCCCTGGCAAATGCTCTAAATGAAGTTGTATTAGCTTGCTTGCTTCTGTAATTATAGGTGAACAAAGAATGCACAGCAAATTTTGTCAAGTGGGTTTTTTTTAATAAAGCACAGAGATCTCTGTTCTCGGGGATCTGTGCAGATGGGTTTGTGCCACGCAGGACTAATACAAATCATTGAGCCTCTCAGTTTCTCATGATTTGCTGCTTTGCTTTTTCTAACATCTTTAGGAGGCACACGCGTGCTTTTTCACTCATATGCCATATTCTTTTTTTCTGTAGCACCAAGCAGTAAATGAATGAGTTGCTGGAGGAGCGAGGGGTCTGACAGTAGTAAAAAGAGCACTTGGGGGCAAATCGAATTGCTATCAAATACGACACTCTTGCTGTTGGATAACAGCAGACTAATGTGGCACTTTCCAAACGTATATATCATATAGATCTCTACAGATTTCAACAAAACAAAGAAAACAGTCTGTTTCAGAAAAGATGGCAACATCCAATGTGTAATTGGGGGGGCAAAAAAAAAGGGACAGAAAGGAACAACTGAAAAGGTAGAGGATGGGTTAGTTTGGGGCATGTGGCATTTAAACTGCTGCTGTGCAAGTGGTGATTGAATTTGTATCAGTAAAGGGGATGCCCTTAAAAGTAGGGGTAAATCCCTAGAAGACTCTTGAAGTGAAAGAAGCTGGATGGAGGAGGGCTTCTCACTAAATTGAGAAGAGAAGCTGTGGAAGGAAACTGAGAAACTTCTACATTTTTAAATATAAAATGATCAAAGGTTGAGTGATGTGGAGAATGGTAAAGACGATGTAATTTACTAGGCATACTAGGCATTTTACTAAAATTTACTAGGCATTTACTTTCACCTCCATGGACTTCAACTTCATTGGCATCCCAGAGGAGAAATATCAGTGTAATTTTGGGCAGAACTGAGAAAAAGTCCTTATTATATCCATAGTGAATGTAAAACCCCCAGATGTTCCCTCTTCAGAGCCTTTTCAAGAATCCAGATGTAAATTAATGGTTTTGTAGCTCATTAGTGACTTAGCAGTGCCAAGGTAGCTCAGAGAATTTGAAGCATCTCTGTCAAGAAAACTTCTTGTATGCATTTGTGATCCCTGGCCTGATATAAGGTCTTGATGTACAGCAAAGGCATGTTGAGTTTTTTTCCCCCAGAGACAGTGCCAGCTCTGACGTTTGTTCAGGAGCTGTACAACCTTTCTTCCTGCAGTTTCCTTCACATGACTTCTAAACAGCATGTTGTATTTTGCCAGCTAACCCTTTCCCAACTTCTGCATCCACCTCTGTGCCAGAATTCAGTAAACCTTCTAGGTCATATTTTCAACTTATTTAAATCCTACCGGATTTGACCTTGAGTTAGTGTAAGCTTGTGTACATCCATTCATTTCAATGGCATTTCAGTGTTCAGCCTCTGCACTGCAAACGATGAGTAATTTGCCTGCTGGTAGTTCTCTTAAGACCCATTTTCTTAAAAGGTGCATCAGAAATAGTGACTATAGACAGGGCAGAAAGAAGATTATAACATTAAGGTTTTCTTTTCTGAAGCAAGTCTGAAACCTTGAACAATACAAACGAGCAAAACCCACTTACTTTCTAGTTACTTAATTTTGATTGCTTTTGGTTCTTAAGAATCCATGCAGTCCTTTATTGTGCCAGATGCAATGTGGTGGGTTTAAATCATTGCGTAATTTTACAAACTAACTGAAAGATGGAAAGTGCATTTAAAGTATGCTGTGTCTTAAAGGTTTTCTGTAAAGCACATGACTGGTGTCCATGTGAAAGCAAAGTGCTAGCTTCAACGGTAACCTGCATTTCCCAGTCACTGTGCCAGGCAGTGCTCTGTCAGGAACGTTAGCATGCTCATGGCTGAACTAGCACCTAGTCAACTTAGCCTGACATGTAGTAAAGATAGTCTTTGCTGGAAGAAGTTGTGGCAGCCAGGGTGAGGGATACTCAGCATTGCGAGGGTGGAGCAGAAACCTGATCTCAGAATCGCAGAAGACTTCAGCTTCAAAAACTGACAATTTGATTTTTTTTTTAAGGGGCCATATATTGTTTCTTAGAATATTGTCTAAAACCATGTTTATATGTTCTATGTAGTAATAAAAACACACTTTTTCTCTCATTTTAGGATTCAGGGTTAAGATTCCACTATGTAGCTGCTGGAGAAAGGGGTAAACCGCTCATGCTGCTGCTTCATGGCTTTCCAGAATTCTGGTAAAGCTCCCTATACGCTTTTCTTGTATAAAAGAGGCTGCTTAAAATACCCAGGAGTGATCATCTCAGCTTAAGTATCCTGTATGATCTGTTTTATGCATCTATGAGTACTAACTAATGGCATGAAGTTTTAGTAGGGAACAAAGCATTGAAACATTTTTTTAACTGCAGCATCCACAAAAAATTCCCACAGGCTGATGCAAACCAACCACATTTTTTGTGTTGCCAATCCATTTTTCCCCAAGTATGTAGACTTTTCTTCAGACTTTGGGGAGGAACTGCTCATTTTTAATTAATTTCCTCTTTGGATAATGTTTGTACTCTATGACTAAAGTCATGAATTATAGCAGAGGGTGTTAAAATAAGGATCCATTATATGTTAAGTGCAATATGGATTGCTGCATTTATTAAAAATTATACATTATTTTTTAACTGGGAGGGAGAAAGAACTACAAGTTCTATAGGTTATTGTGCAGCCTAATTTCAGAATGCTACTCAGGGAAAAAGGTTCTATTATTAGTTCATCGCAAGATGAATGATGAATCAAACCCAATCCTAAATGTTTGTTTATAACAATGAAAGCAGTCATGTGTCTAATGATATAACAAAAGTGCTCAGGCTGTCATTGCCAGGTCTAAGTAGTGAATCATGGCTTACAGAACTTGCATCGAAAAACCAAGAAGGGAATAGGGGGAGTGGTAACGCCAGTAATTCACCAAGTTAAACGATCCTTTTCCTTTCTAAACTCAGATGTGGAGCTAGGGTCCACTGTTGGAACTGTGATCTTTCAAGCTGGACTCAGGTCATACCATGATAAATTGACCCAGGTAAAACAGAGGTCAGTTCTCTTCCCTTAGCCATTTCCTATAGATACTAATGGCCTTGAGGATGATGGTAGAAAGTTGTATTTATTTTAAGATAAATTTTCAAAGGAATAGATTGTTCTAATAATAAATTGCTATCTAAAAGGATTTAAATGGTAAACTTTGATTAAAAAGTTAGATGGGGAGGTGCATATCCTATGCAAACATTATGCATACCTTGTATAATGCATATTCTAACACAGTAAGACAGCTGAGACTACAGCTGACTTCCCCTGCAGTGGGAATAATAATGGAAAATTCAGCATTTTATATATGTACTCTACTGACATCCAGTATATTATTCTCAAAAACCAGAAAGTTGTTCTTACAAGTTAGAATGGTGAGTCGTGCTTTAAGTGACAGCTCGTATATTGCATTATCTGACCATTCAAAAGGAATGAATAAGAAACTGTTATATAGGTCACTGGGACCACCAATAGCGTAGTTTATATAACTGTCTTTAAAAGGAAGACTACATGCTAATAGTCTATAA
This sequence comes from Brachypteracias leptosomus, assembly GCA_013401335.1. Classification (NCBI taxonomy): domain Eukaryota; kingdom Metazoa; phylum Chordata; class Aves; order Coraciiformes; family Brachypteraciidae; genus Brachypteracias; species Brachypteracias leptosomus. Next base: position 32,851 of record VYZX01031856.1, read on the forward strand.
AACAGTCACATTACCAATACTGATGTTGGTTTGTTAATTCAATCAGTGAAGAATTTTTTATGCAATAATAGAGATTGTTCTGAGAGCATAAGATGAAATAATCACAATTTAAGAGGTATTTAAAGTCGCATCAAATTTGTATCATTTGGCTATCAAAAAAAGGAACCAAAATGGATATAATTCACCACTACAGTTCTTAATTATAATGAATCCTCTGCCTTCACATGTCTCAAGGTTGTAAGTAAGACAAATATAATCAGACAATACTGACCTTAGTAAGTGATTGAGAATGTCTGAAGATGAAAGATCACTTAAGAATATAATGCACTGGAGCCATTAACTGCTTTAAATGCATAAGAACTTGAAAATCAATACCAGTGTTGTGGAAAGACAATAATAAAATATTTTAAGTTGGGCATAATGTGTTGAGACAGCTGGGTACCTATAAGACTTGTATGTGAGCTGCTAAGTTTTATACAAGCTGCCCTTCAGAAATAATGTGATCAGAAAGTCACGGAATAGTTTCCATGATTTAACCTTATGAACATTAAATATTCCCCAGTGTTTTGAAATTCTGCTTGCAAAGCAATTGTCCAATAGTTAAATTTCATATGTGGTAAAAGGGTTTCTTTGAATATAAAACCTACCCATTTGGTAAACCAGACATTTGGTGATTGATGGACTGTTGTGAAAACAGAAGATGAAGATAGCAAGTAGACATTTTCTGAAAACAAAATTAGTTCATTTATTTATTTATGGGCCTTGTTGTTTTTTCTTACTGAAGTATGTAGGATAGCTACCACAGTTACCATGGCAAATTCAGCCTCTAAGTCATTGTATAATGCCTTTAAAAATTTCATTCCTGGAGAACTCAGCTAAATCTTGTATTTGCATTATATGGCACTGAAATAAAAAGGTTCTGACTGTTCTGTTTATATGAATACCAATTTCTATAATTACTGAGTGTTACTGTAATATTGCTTATGTTTAAACTCCCTAATAGGCTGGAGGCAAAGCTAAAGTGGAAGAGCCAATAATCTGATATAGACACTGTTTGAATTAAGGTAGAATTCTGTGCATCAGTCTTAGGATCATTGATGATCCAAATGTTATATATTGTTTATTTTACATTTTTGAAACGAGCAGAAGTTAAAGCTAGAGCCTAGCACAGAGGGATGCAGCCATTATTATATATGCCTAGAAGGATCATGTTTTTCATATGACTTTCTATTACAAGCCCATTCTGAAATTTCTTTGAAAAGTTGAAGGGCAGGTAGTTCTTGCAGGATGAAATCCACCATTTTGCTGTTATTTCTGCTTCATAACACACATCTAGTCACTACATACTATTACAGAATGAGGAATTGCCCAGGCCTTTGCCTGAGTTCTTTATTTTATATATATTTTAATGTGTGTAGTGTTATCACTCTTCCATAAAACACAAGCAATTAAATACTTTGTGTAGTACCAACACATTGAGAGAATGTTCTAGAACAATTCTGGTAGTATAGAGACACAGATGAAAGTGTACATAATATGAATCATATCAACTTTACAAAGTTCATTTGTTATTAATTGCATTTCTTTCTTTGGTTTATTTAGTGTAAGAATTGTCTGACATTTCTTTTCTGAAAAGAAAAAAAACACCATGCCTTAAGGCATGTTTCTCTACTCCATCAAATTGTGTGTGTGAGCAAGCCAAGGAGAAGAGAAAGCTTTTCAGACTTTATGTTTTTGATGACACCATGGCTCTAAGGATAAAACAGAATAGTCTTCTGTGTGCTCTGGTTTATGCCTGCTTCCTTTGCAGCAAAGGGACCATGCCAGGCTCCAGGAACTGTTGAAACACCCATGCTCTGGCCATGCTCCCTTTCTGGCAGCTGCATTTCCTTACTTGGTAATTCAAGAAGGGAGCACAAAACTACTGTAGCCACAAAAGACCATCAGCATACCAGAGAAAGAAAAAGAATCTCATTGCAAGCGAAGCCATGCTAATTTACCCTCAATTATTTGGGAGCAAAAGCATTGAGTGCATTTTGGTATCACACTGCTTGACCTTATAACTTCAATTTTTTTTCCCCCTTTGTTAGGTATTCTTGGCGCCATCAGTTGCGGGAATTTAAAAGTGAATATCGAGTGGTGGCCCTGGATTTGAGAGGTTATGGAGAAACAGATGCTCCTTCTCACAAAGAAAATTACAAGTTAGATTGCCTGATAACAGATATAAAGGATATTTTGGAATCTCTAGGTGCGTTAGTAGAAGACAAACTACTCAGCTCATAGATTACTTGATTTTTCTGGAAAAAAACCCCTAATGATCTAGCACTGATTTTTAAAAAAAATTTATTCTCTTTAACATATACGCATTACAGATATGTATAGATATAAATCTAAGGATACTCATATTTTATTGACTATTATAATTGAAAAAGGTTTCTTTTCTAATTATGATGTGTATGTCAATATAAACAATATGTAAAGATAATTTTCCATAATGAGTTAAAAAAAAATCCAGCAGTACAAATCTATGATCTTTTTCCCTAGGAAGTCCTCACTTACTCCTAACCATTGTACTTGGTGGATAGTGTTCTGAATTAGAGTCTAATAGCACTCACAGACCAAATAACTTAAATCAGGTGACATTTTCTTGCACAAACAAGATAGAATAAATATTTTGGGGACTTTATAAAGATGATGACAATACATCTCCTGTATTAAAAAAAAAAATCCCAAAATACTACTCCTGCACAGTAGTCAGTTCTCAAAAGCTGAATTACTGTCTGAACAGAAGGGACAACAAGGGACACTGCTCCCTGTGGTAAATACACGGTCTAACAGTCTAGAGCTGAAGTGAGTCTGCAGAATTTGCCCCCCCAGTTCAGTATGAAGCGTCGCTGTTCTGGTGGTGAATTGTAGCACCTAGTGAAGGGTATTTCCTTTCCATACTAATAGCAAGACAAGGGATTCGACTGTCATTCTCTGAATTATTTTAATTCCTGGATACTCCAGGGATAGTGAAACAACTTACTGCATTTCACATCAAGAAATAATAAAGCAGTAATTTCAGTTCTGAGGTTTGAATTTAGGATTTACTTTGCTTGTGATGTTTGAATATTGTCAAAAGATGGGGTAGGCAGTCCCCACACTGTGTTTGCATTTTCCAGCCTTTGTAGGTTATGTTAATCTCCATGGTAATGCCATGGTTATGCCTGAGAAGTGCTCCCATCATAATTCAATTTCATAGGGATTTAATTTTTTTTTTTTAATATTTCTGAGGCTTATTATCTTTGTTCTAACCCCAAGTTAAATTCTTTTGGAGTACTTGATTTTATCAAAAGTGGTCTCTATTCAAGAGGGGTTAAAAGGTGCTTTGACAACTGTGTCCAAATTTATGTCAGAACTCTAAACGGGTTGGCTTTTATACATTTCACTTCTAGTGCATGTGCTCAGCATTACAATCCTCAATGAGGAGGGTGGTGGGATCTGGCCCTGTAGTATCTATTCTCCAGCAGTGGTTAGGCTTTCAAAAATTTTGTCATGAATTTTGTCCCCGTTTCTATGCTGTTAAATTACCCTTTACCATGGAAGAACAAGTATATCCATGCTGAGAACTTCTTTACAAATTGCCATCAGAACAGCATATGGAGAAAAGCTACAGGCCTACTAAGTATATAAATGTGTGTGTATATATATATGGCTACTATAATTAATACCATTAAGTATAATGCCCACTTTTTGCATAATGAAGGTGTTCAGTGCTTAGATAACCTCTCATATTCAAAGAAATTCATAAGGATTAGTTTTGTTCAGGAGGGCCTCAGGAAATTGCTCAGTATTTCTGTCTAAAACTCCCTGAACATGACAAATGCACATGCATTAAAATGACTGCAAGTTGAATTGTGTATCTGACCCTACGTTGGCCAAGATACTAAGTGACTTTACTTTGACATTGAGGTTATAGTTAGAGCATAATTGAAGTCAAATTAAATAATTTAAATTATTTGCACTTCTTTTTAACTAAAATAGTGCACTATTTTTTCTGTCTGTTAGTAATGGAAGTAGTGCAGTATTAAATAGTTACAATAATAAATGTGCTGCACCACGTATTTGGCCCAATAATGATTTTATTGTATGTGATAATTTGTATGGATACATATGCTACTGAAATAAAAGCACAAATCTGTGTTTATGTGGTAGGATACAACAAGTGTGTGTTGATTGGCCATGACTGGGGAGGAATGATCGCTTGGTTAGTGGCTATATGCTACCCTGAAATGGTGACCAAGCTGATTGTGATCAATTTCCCTCATCCTTCTGTGTTCACAGGTGAGTTTTATGGGAGTCTTTGTTAATCCAGAGTATTTGTATTTTCATTGTGATTGTGTTTGCTTTGAGGTTGCTAAAGAAGAACCAGCTACAGGCCCCTTTAGATGTTCAGTAGATAAACTGCCAGTACTCCGTGCCTCCCACAATCTGAACTGTATTTTATGAAGCAGTAAGATATAATGTGTTTAACTTTTGGAAATAATTTATTGTAGGAAGTGATAGTGCTTGCAGCCAAATTTACTGATGTTTTTCTTAATCCTTGAAGGTCCACAAACAATTTTCATATACATGAATCTGTTTTATACCACTTTGGCAGGATAAAATTCCCTGAAGAAGGGTGTATATTGCATTACACTTTGGTTAAGGCCTCACTGCATTATTAAATCTGCATAAAACAGCCTTTGTATAAATGTGAATCAGAATTTAATCCTGATTTAGGTAACAAGTGACAATTTATGATTTGGTACATATTCATTGAAACAAGACAGCCTTTCCAGGCTACTTGCTAGAGGCTCAGGAATGTACTAGTGGTGAGCTGAAACAAGGGTTTAGGTGCAGCAGCAGAATTTGTCGTGTGATAGGCTTTGAGCTTCTCTGCTATCCAGGATTACAGAACACTCCATAGGGATTAGATCAACATTCATAACTAAAATGAAAGTCGTATCTCACTAATTCTAATTTTTTCAATTGCTGACGTTACCTATTTCCATTTAAAAAATCATCCTAATTCCATTTTTAAAGTCACCCCATTTCCCCAGAAGTAGTTCAGAATATTCAGTGCAGCTTTAATTTTCATTTCATTTGAATGTAAATCTGACCTTACACCACCATGGAATCAGAACCGTTCACATGTGTTGTTCTCACAGTGTTCTTGGGCACCTTCCTAAGATATTAAAGAATATTTTTCCAGGTAGTTAAGCTTCACTTACCCAAGAAAAGATCTGTTCACCACCACCAGAGCAAGCAGGCACTTTCTACAATATTTTCAGACACAGAAGCCAGGCTGTATAGAAGAGAAATACACTTTATTATAGTATTTCTTAAGTATTTGCTTGCATATTTGTTGAAGTACAAAATTTACTACCTCTCCCTAGATGAAATTTGTTGTACTGTGGATTAAATGAAAATACAGTTTATAAGTTGTACGGAAAAGTAAGCAGTGTTGATGATGATCCATCAAGGGAAAATATTATGGGTGATACAATTTAAGAATGTATAAGATATGAAAGCTTAGAAGATAGCTGACACTTCAGATTAATTTGGTTTAAAACCCTTTTTTTTCAGTGTCAGTATTTCAGAGAGATCTCCTATGTTGGGCATGCAGTTTTGCCTTCCTGAATTTGCATCTGTAGAGGATAAGTTCTAGACTTCCTAATACATGCCTGCATTCTATGCTTGCTTTCAGGAGGTTGGATATTTGAATGTCAGTCTTGGCTCTTGCAGCTCATTAGAGACACAAAATTACAACTGAAAAAAAAAACGACTTCATGCAAATTTGGCTATAACATTTTCTTTTGTTATACATGCTCCAGTGTCTTTAAGAAGTGACACTATGTAATCTTGATTAAGGTTCTTGAAATTGCCAAGAAGACAACTGTTAGAAAAATTCTGTACTTTGTGAATAGGATTGATGCTGTCTTTAGAATCTAAGTGCATTATCATCTACAGATTTCTGTGCATCACATCTTTGATATACTTAAAGACTTGCATTTATGCCTCTTATTCCACAGCTGAAAAAAATGCTTTGGACTAGCTACACAAATAGATCTCTAAGTGAAAACCTGTCATGTGACTAAACTCTCCAGCATCACTGCCCTCACCTAATTTTGGCAGGCTTCTGGTTTGCTGACTGTTTCTATTAACACAAATAGAAGTATGTTTTAACGGCCACATCATATACTTACTCCTGAAACGATAATCATCTTTTGTCACATAGCATGCTCTAACGTAATCTTTTTAAAACATTCCTTTAAGTTTAAAAAATAGTAATATTAACGATAATTTTGTTTGAGTCATCAATTTTCATTTTAATTCATGGGCATTTTTGTTTCAGAATACATTCTACGACATCCATCACAATTGATTAAATCTGGTTACTACTTCTTTTTCCAAATGCCATGGTTTCCTGAATTCATGTTTACAGTAAATGATTTCAAGGTGAGCAAAATGAGTGCTCTTGTTTATATATTTAACTGTGAGTGATGGAAGAATTGCCACCTATGTTGATCCCTTCTGATGTAGTTACAATTACTGGAAAAAAAACATGGAGCTTCCTGATTTTTCTTCTTAAGCTTCATATATTTACATAAAGTAGGATCTAAGTACATAAAGTCTCAGTGATTAACTAATGCTTTTGCATTTCTGGGGGGCATCCAGGTACATACTTTTAACCTCCAGCACTACAGTACATTACTTCACCTAGACAGTCACCTGGCTTTACTTGTGCATTGGCCAGTGGGACACATTTGGTGCCTGGGGAACTCTGGCTGACTTATCTGAAGCTCCTGTGTGCAGTGGAACACCTTTTATCCTCCAGAGCCTGCTACAGGGCAGGCAGCCTGAGAGTCTGGGCATCAAATTCAGCCAGGTGATTAATCCTGGCTGAGGAACCAACAAGGCCCACACTTTGTATAACCTTGAAAAACAAGTGCGAGCATATAGAAGGGGGAAAAGCAGCTTCAGGCATGCATCCTATGTACATACAACCCAGTGCAGAGCTCCCAGTGCTGCATGCATACAGGGAGGTCCTGCCTCATCCTCCCTCCCGCTCTGTCAGCTGCCAGGGTCTATCCCAAAGAAGATGTTTGCCTTTGCCTGGCACAGGAGGCAGGTCAGGGTACAGAAGTGAGTAATTTGGCAGTACTGGTATTTGCCTGTACTTAGATTATTCCAAGTAAGTTATACCCGAGATAAGTTTACCATGTGCTTTACACATAGCTCTCTAAAAAAGCATTTAGACCATTCATTATACTCTAAACAATGTATAAATAGATGTTAGAAAGATGTATCCTGTTGAAGGAGAGAAATCGCATTTTCTATCTGTCTTATGTAGTGGCTTCTTATGCTTTGTTTTGTAGGTTCTGAAAAGTTTATTTACCAGCCAGGCCACTGGAATTGGAAGGAAAGGCTGCAGATTAACAGCAGAGGATATTGAATCTTATCTCTATGTCTTTTCGCAACCTGGAGCATTAACTGGACCCATTAACCATTACAGAAATATTTTCAGGTCAGTGTAAACATTCTGAAACAAGGTAAAATATTCTAGAGACCCCTGGAGACCAAAAATGTTCTTGTCGTGTGCTGCTGCTAAAGTGGAAGGAAAAAACACCAATCCGTGTCTGAAGTCTCAGCGGGTAACAAATGCATTCAGCATCAAGCAGTGTGATGCAGAGTGAATTGTATGAGGTACCCACACAAAACAGCAAAATAACCACAGTACAGATAAGGAAAACCTTTGTTTCAGACTCGAATAAAGCAACGATCCTTCTTCATTCACAGAACACATGGCAATCACAAAAATCCATCTCTCCATGATACTTACAAAATTAACATCAATTAATTGTTTACAGTACAGTTCATATTATCTAATAATAAGGTCTATGAAGAGCTTATAAATATCGCTAGGTAATATGGCATCCAAGTATGTTACCCTCAAAAAACCATGTCTGACGACTTTTATTGTGTTTGGGCTGTTTTTTAAAAAAGATGGGCTAGGTTTTTTGGTTACTAAGCCTAAAACTCTCTTTTTTGTGTTCCTGCATTGGTCTCATCAGACCCACTGGCAGCAGTCAGCACATCTAGCAAGAAGCACGCATAGACTAAAACTGAGAGAGAATCATAATAGGAAATATTTTGCAAGTTTAGTATTTATTTTATTTTCTCAAGCAGTTTTCTAATGTTTTTAACTTTCCTGGAAGGAGCTGAGTTGGCCTCAGACACTGATGCCCCCTTTTTATCTACTAAAAACTTAACAGGGCCAGAAGGTCTTTATCCCTGCATCCCTGCATATGCCCTAACTTGAAGGACTATACCAAGAAGAGTGCGATTGAACCCTTTTTTCTTTTCTTTTGCTTTACTGCCTCCAGCATTCAACAGTGCCTAATCTCCTGCATTCTCCTCTAACACAGGACCAGCTTCCCAATATTCTTTAAAGATGACAATTCTCTTCCTTCCCTAAACCAAGAGTGTAGATGTTTGAAGAAGATTAACTTGTCATTTTTCCTGATACAAATTTAGTGCCACCTTTACTGCTCTTTCTGTGCCTTCCATGCTGTCACTGTCAGGAGAGCAGTCAGCAGAGAAATACTGGGAGGAAAACAGGGATGTGAGTTAGGTGCTGTCTTATACAGGCTGAGACAGAACGAGAAACTAGAACGAGAAAGTAGAGACATGGTATATTTTCTTCTAAACAAAAGCTAACACCAAGCACAGACACCAATGGGGAATAAAAGAGATGGCTGTGTTGTTAACAGTATACTTATTTAAAGCTATGCAGAGTGGTTGATGACATCAGCTGGGATGTCCAAGGGCAATGGGCAGCTGTGGCTGCACAGCAGCTCCCTGGTCCTGCAACTGCACCACAGGAGCCCTCAGGGCAGGGCTAATGAAGAGCTGCAGAGGCATGAGCACCCTGAGCCTTGTTCATTACATTTGCCACAGCACCTCACATCAGTGAGTGTGCACATTAACCAGATGTTTCTCTGACAATAACAGTGAAATATCTGTGATAGCTGAATTGCTGTAAGTTTCAGATGAGACAAATGCAAGAGTTGCATATGTTTAAACTATTGTTTCAGGCCTTTTCTGGCTCAAAATATGGCCTAGTATCAGTTATTAACTAGAAAATATCTTCACAGGTATTAGTTCCTCTGTATACGTGTGTATGTTTGTGCATTGTTTGCTTTATTTTTCTAATGAAAGTATACCTGTGCTGAATTCGGAGAAAATTGTTGCAGGTGCAATCAGCCACAAGCATAGAATGCAGCAGGTTTTTGAACCGGAAGGAAAAGATCAGTCTCCAGCTCATTCAGTTCTTTCCACCAATTCTCATGGTCACACCTTATGGGATATGAATCATTAAATATTAAAACTGGATTGAAATTTTCACTTCCTCTCATGTAAGCCATTAAGCAGCACTTAGGTGGTAATGACTTGCATTCACTGTAACTCCCAGTGGGCTGGCACTGGTGACCTACGTGTTAAAAGTTTCCAACTCATTACTGTCCACCTGGAGTTTCATTCCTCAGAGCTTAATTTTTTTTGAAAGTTATTTCCAAAGAGATGACTGAAATCACCTACTTCCATCCATCACCAACACATCCTTGTATAAACAGCACAGCAGTCATTCCCTTCACTATACTTTAGATATAAACTCTTTGGGAATAAAAAAGATAAAGCTCTTGTATCGTGCTTCGTTAAGAGAGATAGCTAAGCAGTTGAAGCTTGAATTTCTTCTGAGGCACCATTTTTTTAGAAAATGGGATTAGTTCTGTTATAGCAATTAAGATGTACCTCACTATACATTTACAGAAAAACTGTGTATTAGTGCTCTATGAAGGTTTGAGTCTGTTTTTCAGAGACTTAAACTTCACAAGTGAAACTTCCCTCTCTGAATGTGAAATGTGTGTGTTAATCCTTGTAAAAGGAGATCTCTAGAAAATTCAGGCATGGTATAATGTCTCATATTCCAGACTGAAAAGAAATGTAGTGTTGCTCATAGGCAGTGAAAAATGACAGGTTTATCTATACATCATGCATAAGAAGCCTAGTAACGTTTTTCCAAGTGAGGCTACAAATCTTGCAAGGCATTTAGACATGAAAGAAAAATAGTAAACCCTAGAGTAGTGAAAAAACACACATATAAATAGTGAAGAGAACCAGGATACTGGATTTAAAAGGTAAAGTGATTAGTCTAAATGCAGTGAATCAGATCATCAGATTATCAGTTTTTGAAACTGATACTATGAATAAGCTATGGTTCAGTGGGTGAGGTCAGGTTGTTTGCAAAATGAGATTTTAAATCCACTGCTACAAAAGCCATTTTAAGAATTTTCCTAATTCATCCATCAAAATTAAATTATATTGTTCTTTAAAGTGACCTTTTATTAGTATTTCTTGACATTATGTGTAAGTAGAGAGGAAGAACGTCTTCAAAATTGCAATTTCTTTGTCTACTTTTAAACTAATACATGTCATCATCTTTCCCTTTTACAGAGCATAGTCCCTTAACTAACTCCTGAGTTTTAACCTAGTACTTAAGTGTGTCATAAAAGTTTGAAATAATCATGTTTGAGCATTAATACAATAAAGACTTGTATGTGATCAGATGGAATCTGGTTTGAATTGTCACAGCTAATCTGTTACAATATGTAACTAAGATTAAGCAGTTCAAACTTACATTAGATAAATTTTTCAGCATCTCTGAAATAGATGAGCTGGAATAAATTCTGGCGGGTTAATATGGTTTATGTTGAAATAGTCTTTAATTTCTAGCTTTTTGTATCTTTCCTAATGTCTACCTTTAATGTGAGGAAATATTTACAAAATATTCTATTTAAAATAATGGTATTAAGAAAAAATAATTTTTAACTGAAAGATAAATAGGTCATTGTGGTAGTACAATTTTTATTAACATTTTACTTCCTAAGAGCTTTTCTTCAAAGTATTCTTCAAATATCTTATAATGCATTTATCTTTAAACGTTTTCTAGTCTGCCAAAGCTCTGGGTTGTGATGTTGCAGTTTTAAAGAGATCATGACTCCATGAAAAGCCAATTTTTAAGGAACATTTTTCTTTCACTGCATACAGGTGTAGGTATGTAAGCCCGAGGCTGTCAGAAACATACCGTAGCTCTTTGTAAAGGGAACTCTAATGCACTTTGAATGTTACTGTGAATTTCATAGATGAATGAATGTAACTGAATTCAGCATTTCAGACATCAGTGTTCTACAGAATATATTTTTCTACAAATATTTTTATTTTTAGCTATACTATATGATATTTAATGTGTGGTAGCTGGTACTCTAGCTGGTATCTCCCATAGTGTCGCAAAATGGCAGGCTGCCATTTACCGGACAGCCATTTTTCAGGAAGGCAGTCTTGGCTACTCAAGTAGCTAGATGCCTTGAACACTGTAGTCTAAATGTGATTCAAAGCATCATATTTCATTTGCAGTAAATAATGCAGGTTCAGAAATCTGCCATAGCATTCATCAACCAAGTGAAACCACTGACCTACAAAATCCTGGCCATGTTGATTCACATTCCTTTTTACAGAGATCATGGAGCTCCTGAGCTGTGCACCATGCTGAAGCATTATTCATGTTCCAAAAATAAGACCTCTGTTGCAATCAGCTGCTGATTACAGACATGTTAAAGTGTCTTCTAAAAATTCCACCATCCTTAAAAACAGTTAAAGGATTTGGAGTCACTGAAGTATTTTCTCGGTATTGTAGAAGGTATTTTAGAACCTAGAAAGCTTGCAATGAGATTCACTGTGTTGATTTCAAAAGCCAAGTTGACTGAAATCTGTCTTGGTGACTTTTTGTTAAAATAAGACCTAACTGAGTGTGGTTTTTTTTTAAAGCTGCCTACCTCTGCAGCACCATGAAGTCGTCATGCCAACCCTGCTGTTATGGGGGGAAAGAGATGCGTTTATGGAAGTTGAGATGGCAGAAATTACACGGATTTATGTTAAAAATCATTTCAGATTAACTATTTTGTCTGAAGCCAGTCATTGGCTCCAGCAGGATCAACCTGACATAGTGAACAAGTTGATATGGACCTTTTTAAAGGAAGAGACAACAAGAAAAAGAGAATGACTGTTTGTATATGTTTTAAGGGGTCTACATAAAAGCTCTTCAGATATAAAAACTAATTGTTATCAGGGCCATATTTCCAGCCTGCCTTCTATTTTGAGCTTTGTTAGAGAAAAGTGTTTTAAATGTACTGTACATTTGGACACCAATGTTACTGCTAAAAGAAGTAAGTATGAGAATATATGATACCAACATTGGTTTTACCTGTATACTTGTATTTTGCACATAAGAACACCTGCCTTAAGATATATATGTATTTGTACAGAAAGAAAATAATGGAAAGTTGCTCGGTTTTGTTTTCTCCCTTGCTTTACAGTTTTAATGTGTGGTGCCTTTTACAAATTTATAATGAAACAATAGAGTGGTGCCATACCAGATGAAGTCATGAGTTTTCATTCTAGATTCACCTGAATTTTTTTAATGTATTTTACCATTAAACAGTAACTAACTCTTTTTATTATCTATATTTTAGCATACTGAATGACTGAAAGATTTCTGGACACATTTCTAGTCTTCAAGTGAATAATGATACGTACCTTGTTGTATTGTTGAATGCAGCTGCTTTGTGCAATGTGTTTTTCTTTCTTGAATAAAAAAATGGGAAACCTGTACATTCAACATCTCTGAACAAGAACAGAAAATTAAGATGTAACATGTATCAAATCCACCTCTCTAATAAAATGCAACTTACACTACTGCCCTTATCTGACTTCCTATGAAGAGATTTTTTACTGAAGCTGCGAGCTGGGTTTGGATAGCTGAAGTGTCTGTCCACTGTGCAGCCTTCCTCATGCTATGATTGTTTTAGTTTCTTGGAAATAACGCCTCATTGATAGCATTCTCCTTCCTATGTTAGCAACTACTGTTCTTGTCTCCAAGAAGTGCTGCCAAGTTCCTGTGTTCATAGGAGGAAGAGACACAGTGATTATGGAAACAGAGGGTAGAATTAACTTGCATGTGATGGCAGAGGAGGAGAGTACTGGATGCTAACTACAAAGAAAACAAGTGCAAAACATTAGTCCCCAGAAGAGGTGAGTTACCTGCCCATAGGTCTCCAAAGGCTTCCTCTATATCTGCAGAGCAAGCAGGGTGCCCTGGGAACACAGGAGGATGAACAACAGGGAGAGGAATCAGAGCCAGCTGAGTCTGAACCAACTCTCCACACCAGAGTAGAAGAGAGCTGATGGTTGGGGGGTCCCAACAAGTCCCACACTGTGACACGCGTTTTCTCTGTCAAGCCACAGTGTCCCACACAGGTACTTGGCACAGGCCCTGCTGACATCTCATTTGGCGTAATTCTCGCAAGAAAGTGGACCAAGGGATGCTGTCAGCCAAGTGTTAACTTGTGGATGGCGGTCTGCTTCCTTTCATCCAGTTTGCAAAATCTGAGGAAGGGTCACCTCAGTGTCATGATAATGATACCAGTTTTGCCTTTTCCATCCACGTCTGGTACCTGCCTTTCAAGGATAATCTTCCCCAAATATTTTCAGAATTTATCAACTTAAATGTTTGCATGCTTCTTTTACTTAAAGTTGGAAAGGCTCTTACTTGTGTCAGAAGGGTGTTGTAGAGTGACTTTTATCTCCTACGCAGCAGTTTAACTTCTTGGCAAGAAAGCCAGTGCTGGGGAATACAGTATTTCCTGATGAAGACCCCCTGGCCACCAGTCCAGCCGTGGAGAGCTGCCCCCCAGGAGCTTCAGCTTGTGGGCTCTTCTCCATGAGAGGTGCAGCAGGTGGACGCGTAATGGGCAGTAATCAAAAGCTGGACTCTGCTTTTAACACAACCAGCACTGCTGTCCCAGTCGGGGCAGGCACCGATTACATACTGTCATAACACTCTTTTATTTTTTACTGGTTTCGGTTGGAAGGGACCCTAAAGATCATCTAGTTCCACCCCCGCTGCCACGGGCAGGGACACCTCCCACTAGACCAGGTTGCGCAAGGCCCCGTCCAAGCTGTTGAACACACCCAGGGATGCGCTTTCCCGTCGAGAGGAGAGCGGCCGGGAAAGGCGGGCCTGGGAGAGGGCCGGGGCTCGCTCGGCGGCCGGCAGAGGGCTCCCTCCTGAGGCACCTGGCGCCGGGCGGGGCGGGGCCGGGCCGGGCCGGAAGGTCCTTCCTGCCGGTGCCGCCCCGCCCCAGCCGCGGGGGG
>VYZX01031856.1:48973-63873 GCA_013401335.1 Brachypteracias leptosomus
CCGCGGCTCTTCGCCGGGCTGGGCGAGGGGCGGCCGCCCCGGCAGGTGCTGCGGCTGGACGGCGTGGGGCCCGCGGAGCTCCGGCGCTTCCTCTGGTGAGTGCGCGGCCGCGGCGGGCGGGGGCTGCTGGGCTGGCCTCGGCACTGCCTCGCCTGCCTCCTTCCTCTGCGTTCCTTACAGCAGTAACACCTGCCTTAAAGCTTTCCCGTTCAAAGCTGTCTGCACAGCCTTCCTGCAGCGTTTGCAGGGGACTTTCCTCTAGCTTACTTATTTTCCTCTGTCTTCGTCCCTCTGTTGACATCGTATTCTCTCCACCGTGGCATGTTTTTTATGGTACATAAAGGCTTTGTCATAGAACAGGAGAAAAAGCAGCAGAAATCTTGAATGTATTCTTTAAGCCTGTGCCTACAAAGACCCTTGTTAGCAAGATTACCTCATGAAAACAAGAAAGAAAAAACATTCTAGTGTCATTTAAAAAAAAAAAAAGTTATGGATTGAGTGACCTAGGAAGACTTCATGAAGTTAGATGAAGATGCATCAAGTTAGAAACTGTGTGCTCATCACTTAAGCCCTAGTGATCCGTGGCCTAGCCCAGCTTTCCCACCGAACTGGGATCCCAGAGCGAGTTGTGAAACAGATGGGCTGGCTGCTCCCCAGGGACTGGCGCAAGGGCCCGTGCGTCTGCCCACTGCCAGCCATTAGCGCCTACCTGATGTCTTGCTCCAAACCTTTGGTGAGTACATCGGGGCACCAGACCTGGCAATCTTTGCCTGTAAGTGCCTCTAATCCTTCTTTCAAAGACCTGAGCGGCGTTTGCTTTTCTCTAATGGAGCTGTGGTGCTGCCACCCATGTCTGTAAAACAGCACTGATGGACACTTTGGGGTAGGCATTCTGGGATTCCAGATTAATTCAGGATGTGGCTAGAAAATGTGTGCACTTGCAGGCTCTTGAGATTATTGCAAGAGGAAGGGGAAGGTGTTGCTGTTTTAAAGTTTAGTGCCTAAAATATAACCTAGGCTGACTTCTCCCTATTGGTTTCACTCATTCTCTCCTTAAATTTGTACATAAGGCAGCACATGGCTAAAAATAAGTACTCAAGGTATAAAAGTCACAATAAGTATGAAAGAAAACTTTCTGAACTGACAGTAATACCTAAACCAGAATCATTGTAGTGGAACAGTCTGATAAACTGGTGTTTGTTAGGTTACAGTCAAAGTCTGGCAGGAGCATTAGCAAAACAAGCGGTAAGAAATGACACAGTGTAGGGTTTGTCTTGTGGTTTTTTCTTAACTCCTTTATTTGATTTTATTAATTTGCTTCAAATTCATGTAAGTGGTGCTGAAGCACGATAAAGCAAATTTTAAAAAAATCCAAATTACTTTAATTTTGAAGTTGGGAAACAATTGTTTGGAATTATTTTACTTACTTATATACTGTTAGAGAATTCCTTTGTTTTCCTAATGATAAGGACTTAATATGTCTACAATTCACTGATACTTGCTTTCAATTTTGTCTGTGTTTGCTGGAAGGCAAGTGATGATCTCTTAGAGCCTTGCATGTTCTCCATAAAGCACGGTATTGAAGAACACCTTTAAACTCAAAACAACTCATCTAACTATAAACCTTTTATCTTTTCACTGTGAGTTTAGATTCTTCAAATGAACCTCCCCATATATTCTAATCTACGCCTGAAGTGCATTTTTCAAGGTGGTTGGTTTTTCTTAACTTAGTCAATACTTCAGCTTTTGAATCCTCTAACCTAGCATGTTCAGTGAAAATTTGTGTCACAGAATTCAGCACAGTGAACTGCCCCAGGCCAAGGAAAGGAAGCAGCTTTGGTTGGAAAGAGTTTAATTTCGTTGTTCCCACGATGACTTCTGCTAGTATCAGTGGCTCCTAATGCTCAGTAGTTTCTTATTGTTAAGATGCAAAAAATAATTAGATCTTTACAAATCCAAAACAATGCCTTAAATTACAGTTTGAGGTTTACTGGAGCTAGCCTAACTCTTGGAGCAGATGAATTGCCATTATGAGTTGTAGGAACATAGCTCCACAGCTGCAGTTGAGCGCCTGAGACAAAGTTGTAGTTTTCTATGAAAGTTCTGGGCTTTCTGGTTATAAATACTGTTTCCCTGTAGAACAGAAGTAAAATACTAGTATAGTATTGAAGAGTTCATCAAAACTATAGCAAAATCTCATTTGTTTTCCTGTTTGTATTCAGCTTTTATCTTCCCAAGCAAAAATATTTCCTTGGGGACTGGGGGATCTTTTTTCTCACAAGCTGTATCTGGCACGCATCTCAGTGGGAGGTACTTCCTTTGGGCCTCTGTCTCTCTTAATCAGGAGAGATGTGGGCTATGCGTCACTTGTGTGCTGAAGGCTGTGCAGCTCCTCTTGAGAAAATTCTGAGCAGGATGGAGGACGTGAACTTCATGCTGATCTTTCTGCACAGCTTCAGCATGAAATAGATGAGCGACTCAACACTGCTTTGTTTTTCTCCCAATATTTGCACTGTGTGAGAACACCAGCAAGAAACTGCTGGTCACCAGAAGGTGCAACATCCGTATTGTAGACACCATTCACCCTACATTTTTGCCTGATGAAACTAATATAATATTGACCCTGCCCTCCAACAGCCTTCTGTCACTCTTCATAACACAACTAGAAAAGGGTCAACAACTGCAAGCATGTCACTGGTGGGAGATGACTACTCAAGCAGGGTTCTGCAGCCTGCCTTGAGAAGAGAGAAACTTAGCATCCCTGAAGGACAATAGTCTGTCACAGATCATTAGGTCATTAATATCTTGCTCTTTGAGAAGCAAACTGCCTTTTACCCTTTCAGATTGAAAAAATACAGTTTTAGAAATAAAAACCTAGTTATCACTCTCACTGTTTCTCGTACCTCATCTGTATTAAAGGGTTCTAATTTAAGGAAGGACAGAGAAGGACTTAATGACAGCCAGATCCAGTTCAAAAGCAATAAATACAAATCAAATACAAAGGAATACAATTGTCATTGTGACATTTACTGCCACAGGGGTTCATTTGCAGTACCAGCAGTTGATTCAAAGTAGACCAGCCAAGGCTTCGATCGTGTTGTTTGTGCCATTCTGCATCAGGCAGTAGAAGGATGCTCTATCTAGCTTAAGTGCAAGCAAAAACATTCTTGAAGGTAAACTAGGCAGCATGATGACAATAACTTCTTTCTGTAGACTGTGCACACCTTTCCTTTGCAGAAAAAAATCTTAGGCTGTAGCAACTGTTGTTAATACAACAGGTACACTATAGCATTTTTCCAGTTTCATCTGTCACTTAATCACACCTCTTACAATCTCATTGTTGCTCATGTCTTTAATCTTTTCTGTGTTTGCGGGGGAGCCAAGACAGAATATGGGATACCTGTTAAAATTACATGACATCAGATCGACACTACAGAAGATGATGGCTTAGCTCTGTTTTCAGCTTGACCTTCTCTTGCATGTGAGGTTTTCATAAAGCAGTTGCACCAAATACAACTACTTGTGAATATTTGTTCTTTAAATACAATTCCCAGTTACAGTTCCTTAACACTGGATTCCACAGTAGTGAAAAAGGGAAATACTGCTTTAAGTAACTTGAGCATTAGATTATTCTTACGGATTGCTAGATTGTCATAGTCCGCATTGGATGCTGGCTATTCTGGCGGAAAGAAATGTGACTTCTGCTCAGGTAAAATGAATTCCTTTATGCTTATGCCTCAGCAATCTTACCCTCAATATCTAGGTTTGTGCATTCCCCTCTAGTGGGTTGTGATTGCAGACCGCTCTGTTTCAGAAGAACAGCATGCCTCCCATGTTCTTGGAATTTTGTGGGTTATACAGTTTATTCTGATATGGTCCTTCCCTTTTGTCCTCTTATCACTCATTGATGTAGTGTACCCTACCATGCAAGAAGTATCTTCTCTGAGGGACTGATCATGTGACTTGAAAACAATCTAACTGCAAAAAGAGCTTTCTGTGGCACTTGCAGGTGTGTTTTCTTGGCTCAACAATTATTCTTTTCCTTGCATTAAGACATAAGGAAATTGACAATACAGCTGAAAAAAATCATCTCCCTCAAAACAAATGGAATTAACAAACCCTGCCCTACAAATATGGGCAATGTGGGAAATTTAATGTGACTGTCTTTGTGAAATGGTAAATCCTGAATTGTGGAAGTTAAAGTGCTCTGTAAAGGCTTATCTTTGACGAACAGTGAAAACTGGGAAAGCAGAGAAAAAAATATTGTGAACCAAAGTCTTTATTCTCCAAGTTAAAGGATTAGGGGATTTGATCTAATTTAATGGCTTTCATTCACATTCCCTGGTCTGACTTTCTCACTACAGCACAAAGTTAGTTTGTTGTGGTTATAAATATGGGTTAAAATAGTCATTGAGAATAATTAGACTTTGCTAAGCAAGGAAGGAGGAGGGGAACGAAATAAGTAAGATACTACACGAAGCTTGTAATTTACATTTTGTGTTATATCATGTTGGGGGAAGAAAGCCTTTACCATGATGACTTGTTTCTCTTGATAAAAACAGGCTTTAAACACATGCCAAACAATGGCAACCTTATCTCCTTTCCACATACATAGAAACAATGAGTTTGTCTTTTTCCTTATTGGGTTTGTTTTGGTTTGGGTTTTTTTGATCTGTGTTTATATCTAATCTCAATCTCTCCGAGGAAGTTGAGAAGCTAAACTGTCAAGTTGCAGTATATTTGGTATGGGTGTCATACTAACATCTTGCTTTGGAAAACACAGTTTCTTAATGCCATGGATTTATGTCCCAAGGAAAGAAAAAAGAATTGGTTTGTAAGAAATGGGTAGGAGCCTTTCACTGGGACCCTGACTGCTTTAAGGGCCAGATTCTTCTTTGGGAATGCTCAGCTTTCACAAGAAATCTCAACATTTAATCGGCATCTGTGTGAGGCAGTGAAGCAGTTGATGCTGCATCTCATGAGAAGAAATTTACTGAAATACTTGTCTCAAGAAGTCAATTAAGTTAAAGTAACCATCTTAGCTGCAAAAATCAAGCATATGGTTCTTTTAGCAAATCTGAAGGGAAATGGAGGAATCTTAAGTGATTAAGGTAGGTTGAAGTTGTGCATATGACACGCATAACTTGCACTACAGAGATTCACTGCTGTAGGTGCACTGTTGAAATATTTTTGCAAGAAATTAATAGAATAACTTTTTCAGATCTAGAAACTAGTTACATAGTTCTGGTTTAACAACATGCCACTTCACTTGGTTTATTTACAGAGTTTCTAGATGTGGTAAGGGTGCCATTTTTAATGACTGAAGCCTAGTGATAATAGAATTGCATTCCTGAGGTTTCTTATGTAGATTATCTGAAAATACCCTGAGGATTCCCAGGAGATTGATGCCTCATTGCCTAGCTTATCAGATTCCCTATGGGTATGTTTTTCAGTTACTGGCAAAAAGTAAGCAAGAATATTAAAATAATGAACTTACAGCAAAGCAGTGTATCTGTTGCCACTAATTTTCTTTCTTCCTCAAAGTCAATTTGTACTGTCTTTACGAGTTGAATATGCAGTAACACCACAACAACAGAAACATGAATAAGTAAAGTTTCAGTACAAATTTGACCTAACATGTTATGAATGGCAATTTTCTTTCAACAAAACCTTACTAGGGATTTTCCTGCAGTTTTTCAAATTCAGTGTTACCAGTTTACTTCAGTAAATGTATTTGCTTACATCTGGTGAAGATACAGAGATAAAGTGGAAATTATTGGATTTTTTCTAGTAGTGGCATTTCTCTGTGACTTTAAGGGACATTTCTTGGAAGATCTAATGTGGAGAAACAACTTGAAGACAAACTTCAGAATACTTCTGTGGAGTTTTGAAATCTCTAGGTTAATTGGGTTTTACTTCAACTTTCTGTTCTCGAGTTGTGCTGCCATAAAGCAGTGAAACACAGGTGGTGTTAAGTACTGAGAAGCACAGTGACTTGAGAAATTGTGTGGAAGTTATGGCCTTGAACTTTCTAAAGACCTGCAGTCTCCATGCTCCAGCAAGCAACCTTTTCTTGGTAATATGGCATGTTATCACTTGTCTTTCCCTCATGCTACTGTTATGCTGGGTTGGAAAGCACTGTAAATAAGAAAAGTATCGGTGGTCAGGACAAGTTCACAGGTTAGGAGTTCTGAAAGTACATACAGGTACAGCAACCTTAAAAACCCATGTAAAGAGGGTCCACA
This sequence comes from Brachypteracias leptosomus, assembly GCA_013401335.1. Taxonomy (NCBI): domain Eukaryota; kingdom Metazoa; phylum Chordata; class Aves; order Coraciiformes; family Brachypteraciidae; genus Brachypteracias; species Brachypteracias leptosomus. The sequence continues at coordinate 55,219 of VYZX01031856.1, forward strand.
AATCCTACTCTTTCAATGTGAAATTTTATTACTCCTGTCACAGGTTTTCCTGGCCCTTGCTTTCAAAATCTAATAAAATATTAAAATTCCCATTCTCTACATTCATGTTTCTTGTCATTCTCTCGGTTAGAAACTGTATCATAGAAAAAAATTCTACCTAGCTCAATCCTTTTAATACACGACTTAAGAAAGAAGATGATTTCTCTGTATGTTTTCTCTGCTCCTCAGAGGACAGTGTTCAAATAGCATACTCAAATTACTATGTTCCCAGTATTAACAATAAAGCCTCTTTGCCACGGAATGAGTGACTAAATGCAGATTTGTAAGTACATGTCTGCTAAATCCAAAATAACTGTAGCTCTTCTGTTAAACTTTGCTAACTTCATCTATATGGTATGAAACCTCTGATAAAGCATGTTATCTGTTCACATTGACTTTTTAAGGCTCCATTAAGTTGCTGTAGTGCAGTATCTTTCTATAATTATGAGATCTTTCCAGTCACAACCGCAGGCTTTGTTAGCCTTTCCAGATCTTGAGCCAAAAATAAGCTGGTGAAACAGATGGGAAAGTGGGAAGCTGGAATTCCTATATGGGCAAAGTGAAAGCACTTGTATAATCTTAACTGCAATTTTTCATGCTTTCAAGCACTTCCTTTGAAATGAAAATTTCTATCTCTAATACCATCCATTTATATCTCTATACCATTCTTATGGTTTTGTAGTTGTAACCTAATTTTGGGTTTGTAAATCTGATGATATTAAAGAACAATCAAATGCTGTTTCTTGGTCATACTAACATTTATAAATCAATCATCTGTCATTACTGATACAGCTTGTTTTTGCCAGTAGATTATTCTAGTAGATGAGCTATAAAGAGCAGACAAAAGTTTCTTTTAAAAAGCAAAGTGAGAGAAAGAAACCTTTGTTTCTTTTAACCTGGTGTTACATTTTACTCGTAATGATGAGAAGCTCAACATTGTATCCTGGGCTGCATCAAAAGAAGTGTAACCAGCAGGTTGAGGGAGGTGAGTCTCCCCCTCTACTCCACTCTCATGACACCCCACCTGGAGCACTGTGTTCAGCTCTGGGGCCCACAATGTGAAAAGGACATGGACCTGTTGGAGCAAGTCCAGAGGAGGGCCACAAAGATGATCGGAGGGCTGGAACACTTCTCCTGTAAGAGCAGGCTGAGAGAATTGGGGTTGTTCGGCTTGGAGAAGAGAAGGCACCAGGGCAACCTTATAGCAGTCTTCCAGTACAGGGTGCCTACAAGAAAGTTGGAGATGGACTTTTTATAAGGGCATGTACTGATAGGACAAGGGATAATGGCTTTAAACTGAAAGATGGTAGATGTAGATTAGATGTAAAGAAGAAATTCTTCACTCTGAGGGTGGCAAGCCACCAGAACAGGTTGCCCAGAGAGGTTGTGGATGCCCCAACACTGGAAGGTGTTCAAGGCCAAGTTGGATGGAGCTTTGAGCAACCTGATCTAGTGGGAGGTGTCCCTGTCCACAGCAGGGTGGTTGGAACTAGATTATCTTTAAAGTCCCTTCCAACTCAAAATATTCTATGATTTATGCTTTTTCAAGCATTGCAGAAGTAAGTTTTCCAGAGGTACAGTTTTTAAAAGGGTTTTTTTAATATTAAGCACTGTAGAGTCCGGCTTTTGTTTTCTGGTCGTAAACTTTGTTAGACAAAAAAAAAGTCATTTTTTAATTTGTTTCGATGAATTAAAAAATTACAGGGGTAAACTTAGTGTCATCTTCTAGGCTTGTATATTCATCTGATAAAAATCTTAAAGAAGCTGAGGAGCTGGCTATGATGAAGAAAGTATTTGAACCCAAATTAATACAAGAAAACAACACCACTACTCTTCAGAATGTTCAAAAAAATGTCAATTGTCTTGGAGATGGCAAAAGAACACCTATTGATCAGAACACTCCAAGTGGATCTGTGCAGAATGAAATTGCTTGTTCACCTTGTATCAAAGAGGAAATTCCAGAAGTAGCTGTTGATGCAGAAAGCAACAAAGCTACTGCAGGTAGGTGTGGAATTACACTTTTAGGGGTTTTTGTTGTGTGTTTTTTCTTTTAAATTACCCAAAGACCTATAAAGATGTAAAAATGCAGCAAAGATCAAAGCTATTTTTATAACACAGCTTACAGGGATATTCTCATTTGGTTTACCTTGTTCCCTCATACTCTGAAAAAATAAATTACTGCAGAAGTTTGGCAGGAGTAGCTCCTGGCCCATGTGTAGCATAATAAATCTGATAGGACTTGCCAGGCCTCGGGCATGTTCATCGATGTTATGTCTCATCTTTTTTTCTGTAATACAGCAAACTTGAGTCCTCAACATGTAGGACTTCCACAGAGCAAAGTCTTGCCATTCCTTTCCTTTTCTAGCAAATTACCCTAATTCCACTCTTGACTTATAAGGATTTTGAAATCTTTCAGAATCTTTCCTCCTACAACTGTGAAGTAAGTAACATGAGGAAATGTGTAACTGCATCTACACCAGAGGTGTTGACTGCTACTGCTGTGTCATTAAGATAGGATGAAGCAACAAATCTGCTCAGGCAGAAGCTGGTAGCACTACATGATCCTGAGCTTCTTCAGAGTTTACTTTTCTTTAGTGCAGAAGTACCAGATCTCTGTATTAAAAAATGAACTGACTACATAATCTTATGAAAGAAAATTGTAGCACTTCTTCTGTAGATCTTAAATATGAAGCATTGGTCAAATTTCTGATACCTCAAGTCAAAAGAAGTAATAAAATGTGAGGTCTGGAAAACATTTCAAGAATTCTAGCTCAATTATGCAATATTAAAAATTTCATTATGTCAGATTCTTCTTTTCAAATATTTTAAGTTGTCTGTGTACTGTCAATAGTCTGGTCTATACTGGACACAGTGAAAATAGCTATTTCTCTCCATCTGCAGGTAACTGCAAACTAGAAACTGCATCAGTGTTGGGCAAAGACTTATTGATGCTCTACAAGAATTGCTGTTGTCCAGATATTAGTATTTGCATAGAAGACAAAGATTTTCAAGCTCACAGGTACATAAGTATTTACTGTAAAGTTTTTCAACCAAAATCCTTCCAGTATAAAATGCTGCTGGTACTGTTCATCTATAGTAAGTTATTGCTGGTGCTGTTATCTAGCTGTGAACTGTTATGGTTTTTAGGTCTCACGTGAGAAGTGGCTGTACTTTTGGTACTAAGGAAAATTATTTCTCATTAACAGCCACTATTGTGAAAACAATAGTACTTCTAAGATTGTCACTGTAAACTCATATAATGAGTACATACTCATGTATAAATACTGTGCCTGTTTTCTTTGCTAACTTTTTTAAATAATCTGTGTTCTCTGAATGAAATGAAACATCTATTACTAAACTATTCCACTGTTAATGCTGAATAAAATTACCATGCAGGTAGAAAATTTCTGGAGTAGTAATTTTTTTTTTTCCTGCTTTTCAGAATCTGTGCATACAGAATCTGATTTTACTTTCATTAGTTCAGTCCATGTAAGTGTAAAGACTGTCAGCAGCTTTCATTAGATCTAAAGTCCAAGACCATTTAAAAACTTTGGCTTATTGGACTTCTGTAGCTTGGGAAAACAAATGAAAGTGTCAGTTCCATTCCTTGTACCTTTGATATAAGTCTGTTTGCATTTGAGATAGCAAACTAGACAGCCTGCATTTTGTTCCCTTTGAGTATATAAATAACTGAGAGAGATTATACAAAGCCTCCACTACTTTTAGTATTTTCTCAACACAAAACCAGTGGGGGGTTATGTTACTGACGTTAGAAATATATTTACTGAAGATATGTTGCAATAGTGTGTGTGGGGGGTATTTTATTTTTTTTAATAGAATTAGGACAAATACCAAATTTACAGAGTGTAGTGTAGTTAGACATGTTTGTTTCTTCTGGTCAACATTGTAAGATGACATGTTCTCTGGTCCATAACTTTGAGAAACACATAATTTAATGGAAAAAGAAATTCAACAGAAAGATTCCATCAGCAGAGCTTCTTTAATTTAGGCCACTTATTGCCTGGAGCAATGTTTCTAGTCTAACCAGCATCAAAAGATATGGCAGTAAATCATGGAGCAAACAAGGACATTCTGAAAAAGGCATAAAACTTGCTTGTTGTAGTGCTGCACCATGTAAGCAGCAGGAGTCAATAAGGGAAATCTAACTTTGGGTATAAATGTGGTGAAAGCACTAGTATGATTTATTTATTTTAAGGGTTTTTCTGAAGTTCTCAAACAGCACCAGTATAAGCCCCCACCCTCTCCCACCCACTTATCTGAGTATTCCTTACTGTCTCAAGAAGTCCTACAACTTCCAATAGACTTTACAGTGTGAGCAGCAGTGAGAGTTGCCTGGTTATGTCTTCCTAGTGCTGTGCTGTGTTCTTACAGAGCTGAGTGGAGCAAGTCAGATTTGTTCAGTAATGAACTTGTGGCACAAACAATAGCAGTAGGAAAGCACAGACATATTTACCAAATTTAGTTGATACCGCCATGTATTTTTTAAGTTAAAATTTTAGCAGTGTATATTTAGGTAATACATATTTGTCCATTTTCGGCTGAGTAGCTGTCTTATTTAAAATGAATTTTTGAAATACCCACTTCAGCTATGCACTGGAAGTTGATCTAGCCCTGTTCATTACTAAAATTTATTCGGAAGAGGATGACAAAATTGGAGATAGTGTATTTAATATTTCTATGATGTTATGTTATTTTATCTTATAAGAACAAGATCATGTATGTATTCAGAATTTCACATACTCAAAAGTTGTGATGTAATACCCATTTACATGTGAACATATTTCACTGAGATATGAAATATTCCATAAAAGCTTCATTATTATTATTGCTGGATGAATCAAAGGAGAACTGTGCAAAAGATGTTCCTAAGAAAAAACTATTGAGACTTCTTAAGCAGGAAGAGGGAAAAGAGAGATTCCAGAATATATGACGACTAGAAAAGAGACTGTAAGAGCATTCTTCTTACTTTTTCCTACACAAAATGAGAGTGCTCTGAAACATTTTAAGAGCCAACAAATACATGTAGAAGAAAGGGTTCTCATGTTTAATTCAACACTTTGCTTTTTATGCCATAGAAAATAAATGATATAAAGTAATTTCATAAATAATAGGAAGCTTAGTAAGTGTCAGGAGAAAACTGTACGTATGAGTATTATCTATAGTGACAATAGCCCAGATAAGATATATAAAGGCTAACACTATAGCAGGTGTAATCTGGAAGGCTGAAATTATAAAGCAGTTTTCATCCACTCTCTTCCTTTCTGCTCTTCCACCTTACAAAGGTCTCTCATCTGTTTTTTTGAAGACTGTGATAGTGGTGGAGATACTGAGCTACAAAGACTACTGGTCTGGGATTTCTTTATTGTCTTTGATGGTTGCAGTAGTAAATCGAATTAGCCCCTTTACAGCCAGTTATGCCTTTTAAATATACAAGGGTAATACATCTAAAGAGAAGTAATTGATAGCTCTTCTTAAACAGTGCTGGGAGCACATATTGTATTGTTGTGTAAATTTTGTTTGACTTTTAGGATGTGCTGGTAGGTGGCCAGCAAATTCTGCATAATAGGAGTTTTATACTTCTCTTTCATTTAAATAAATACACATTTTGTAGTATAAGAAGAATTTAAGAGACCCAGGATATAATTATTTAGCTAAAATGGGGCTGTAAGGAATTGCTTGTGATAATAGATTTCCCCTGTGTGAATGTCAAAGTCATACTAGAAGCAAGCTTCAACTGAGAAATTTATAAGACTGTTTTTTTTTTTTTCTAGCATATTTGAAAATCTAAACATACTGGAAGAAAAGGCATGCAGAACACAGATGACACCTTAATGCATAAAGGGCAAAGATTTAAGTCAATGTTATCAAAGAGTCTCATAATAAATATTTGTATCTAGTGGCATAATGTTTACTTTTTGTCTCTCAGGGCCATTTTATGTGCCAGATCTAGTTACTTTGCTGCTATGCTGAGTGGAAGTTGGGCTGAAAGCTCCCAAGAGCACATCACTCTTCAAGGGTAAGTGTTGTCTTTGCAAGTCGTGTGGGAGCAAAGGTAGGCAATTTAAAATCACCACAAATATGTAACAACTGTTCTGGGTATAGAGTGCTGAAGATTAATCTGCCCTGACACTTTTGTTCAACCTGATACATTTCCTGAGCACTGTTGTGACTTGAGTCTGCAACAGCCTAGGTAGTGCATTTGTTAATATTGTCTGATGGTTCAGGGTTTTCATCAGCCAAAAGGTTAATCTTAGTTTTCTGTCAGTGTAATAATATTGCTGCAAAATCAGGAAGGTTATCTGTTGATTTGGTTACAACCTCCTAATCCTTAAAATACACTTTTAATTTCATTGATTCTTCAACTTTTATGCTTTACATACTATGTTTTAGAGGCTGGTAGTCAACAACTACTCTGGTCTTTACACTTCTCTCCCTGTAATTGGTTTCTACATGGCTGAGAAATTTTCATTCTTATTTTTCAGTACAGGCTTTCACCTGAGAAGTACTTGATCTTTATATGAGTATATTCTCATGCCAATGTCTCATAACTGCTGTTATTAAGAACCACATCCATCATTTTACCTTTTCTAGCTTGATTTTCTGCTTGGTGCAGATTTCCATGCTGTCTTTTTAAACACTTATGTCTTACTCTAAAATAATGAAAATTCTGCGTAAGATAACAGCTGTCAAGACTGCAGAGAAACTCTTTGCTGATTTTATGGCTATCGTGTGTACTAACATACAGAGAGACAGTTGTGCTGATTTGGCTTCTCAGCATGTTGCAACGCTTGGGGATTTTCCTTTTGGTTTTAGTCATCACTGTCTGTTGCTTAAACATTTGTCTAATGTTTTAAGGTGTCTTAGATCAATCTGCACGATTATATTCCATTTATACTAATGTACACAGCACTTGCGGGTTCTGCAGATCACACACCAAGACGTATGTATGTAAGTACAATGGTGTATTGTTCAGATCATGCCCACCTTTTTAAATAGACATTCTGTGCCTTTCTGCAGTATGGTGCTGGGACGATACAGATGCAAACACTGCTCTGTGTAGGAATTCCCTATTTCTTAATCTAGCCATAAAGACTATTTCTAAATATTTTGAGATTCCTACTTAACATTGTCATAAAACTATTAAATGTATTTTTATTTTGGGAAAGCTTAAATATATTATAAAATCAAGAGTTAATAATTATTTAAAACCAGTTTTTAAATATAGTTGCGTAATAATTGACTTATTACTAGTAAGGAGCTTGGAGATGATGAAAAATGTTTCTTCTGCATATTATCAGTGTAAATAATGCTTATGCTTATGACTTATTTTCAAAGATTTAAAGTATTACAAAGTCTCAGCAAGACTATTGAGTAGCAAAATTCACCCAACATATGGTTCATTTAGATACTTTTACATTGCAGTAATCTTGAAAATAGCTTTAATTTTATCAGATCATTTACTTTCCATTCACAAAACAGCTGGATAATATATCAGCCTTTTGAGCAAGTTCCTTTGGCTAAGAAATGTCATGTCTTTTATTCTAGTCATGTCTTTATTTGTATTTTTTCTTTCTTTCTTGCAGCATAAGCCATGTAGAAATGAGTGTCATCTTGCATTTTATATATGGAGGTATTCTGGACTTCCCAGACAAAGTTGATGTTAGGTATATGTCAACTTCTATTATTTATTAATTGTGGTTTGTGCATGTTCTGTATTTTCTCAGTTAGAAGTCAAAAGGAAAATTCGTCATGTAGTATAAATAAGACAGAGATGTCAAATATAATGATCATTACACTCAAACATACTTGAGGAAATTCCAAAAATAAAGCAGTTGAAGAAATCTTATTTCTTTGACAGCGGCTGGAAAAGGTGTGCCAGCCATTTCTGNTCCTCAGCCAGTGACTGAGGCTTACTTTTAAATAGTCTGAACCCAGTGGTTGGGAGATTATTACAAGTCAATTCATGTTTCTATTCAGATATTATTCCTTGTCAAGTTTAACACTTGGTTATCTATCTGGTTCTGCAGTAAATTCTGACTTAAAGAGGTGAAATTAGCATGTAAATTGTCTTGTAAGCAAAATGCATATATCATCATGATTTTTGATTCCTGTTGCTACTGCTTTCTCTTTAGTCGCATGTTGGGCATTGCAGATATGTATGGGCTAGATGGGCTGAAAGAAGTAGCTATATACATTTTGAAAAGAGATTACTGCAATTTTTTCTAAAAGGTATGTCAAGTCTCATGCTTCTTTGAGCCGTAAAGCCTAACAAGAATTTTGATTCTATAACTTAGACATCATATTGATGAGATACTTAGTAACTGGGTGGTCAGGGTGCTACCTTAAGTCAACGGACATTATTCTTATGTACAAATCTGCTAAATTCACTGGGATTGATGACAGGAGTAAGGTCTGTGGTATCATCCACCTACTTACAGAAACATGTAAACCACAACTGATGAAAAGCAGTATTCCACATGATTAATTCAATCTATTAAATTACATGGAATAAAATGTAATATATTCCATTGTATATGTAATTGTTCTTAATAGAATACGTAAATACTATATATTTGCATATCAGATTTCATGGGC
>VYZX01031857.1:7147-22124 GCA_013401335.1 Brachypteracias leptosomus
GAGTGGAACATCTCCCTTATGAGGAAAGGCTGAGGGAGCTGAGCCTCTTTAGCTTGGAAAAAAGAAGACTGAGAGGTGACCTTATTAATGTTTATAAATACATTAAGGGAGAGTGTCAGGAGGATGGAGCCAGGCTCTTTTCGGTCGTGTCTAATGATAGGACAAGGAGCAATGGGTGTAAGCTGGAACATAGGAGGTTCCACTTAAATATGAGAAGAAACTTCTTCACGGTGAGGGTGACAGAACACTGGAACAGGCTGCCCAGGGAGGTTGTGGAGTCTCCTTCTCTAGAGATGTTTAAAGCCCGCCTGGACGCGTTCCTGTGTGGCTTGATCTAGGTGATCCTGCTCCGGCAGGGGGATTGGACTAGATGATCTTTTGAGGTCCCTTCCAATCCCTAACATTCCGTGATTATTTATATTATTATCTAATGTGTATATCTAATCAGAATATAATGTTGTATAGTCTGTCTCATTTACTTACAGTACTAGTGGTTTAGACTTTGTACAGGCCTTCACAGAACCAAAGCCAAGAAAGTAGGCATCCATAAGTACACTTACTGGCACTGAGATCTTAAAAGTTTTGTGTTGTTTTAGTTTTGTTTTACCCTTGTGTGCCTTATGGGTACGGGAACGAATTACGAATTTAGTTTGTACATGCCTAACATTTTAATTTATAGAAGTGTCTGTAAATTTTGCATTAAGGCCTTTCAGCAGATAATTAATTAAAGAATTCTTTGAAAGATTATCAAGTACTTCATTTGTTGTGTACAAATTTCAAGAACTTTTTCTTCTATTAAACAACTTTGAGTAGTTTATCAAATTTGCCAGTTTTATCTGTAAATGGTTCTATTATATACGTTTAGTATGTGGCAGCAATTGAAATGTTTGCTGTGCTAGAACACTTTTACTTAATTACATATTGAAGTTTTATCCATCATCATATGGTTTCCTATGCTGTTCTTTGCAGATAATGATCCCACGGTATAGTAGAAAGCAGTTGTTCTCACTAAACTAATTTTCAGCAGAATTATCGTGTTCTGCAAAGGAAAAAGAGACAGGAAAAAAAATCAAAATTATAAAACTTAACAGAAATGCACAAAAATAAGTATCTTTAATTCCAACAGCAATCTTTATATTAAATGTTTTCAATATTTAAATTAAGCTTGCTGTATTTTAATATCTGGTGTTTCTGAGTTTGTGTTCATTTTTGTTAACACATTCAGAAGTCATCTGGTATAATTATGAACATTTGAAAATGTCCGAATTACTATATTTTAACCTCCTACAAGGAGTATATTATTGCTAAAAATATAGTATAAAGCAAGGCACATATTTGATGTGAAACAAATGTTCAGTCCTTACTTACACAGGAAATGTAATATGAAAACCTGGAGAGTATAACAGACATAGGCAGGTGTAAGTAGCTTTGGGTAGGTTGAGCTGAAGGTAGCAGAGATGACCATCCCACTCTGTTGAAAGAAGGCTTGTGCACAAAGCCAAGACCTCGCTCACTGCTAGAATGGAGGATTTTTGTAACAGCAAGAGCTAAGGCATGATTACACATGACTGCTCTTGTGTTATTTGGGACAGCTGCAAACAGTTTTCAGATACTAGAATGAGAATTAAGCTAAATCCCTAAACCTGTATGGGAGTATTCACAAACAAGTTTACACACAATTAAATAAATCAAATTAAGAATTGATGTAATTAAAGTGATTTAATTTACATATATGGCCCAGTCATATAAATGTTTAATATAAAACATGCATCAGTAGTACAGACTAATGCAGAAGAATTGTTGCAATTTTGAGGTTAGTGGCTGACAAATTAAGATGAAAAACAGAAAATGCAGATACAGGTTAGTATTTAGCTAAGAATAGTATTTGTGTAGAAACACTAGAAAAACAGGAAGGAATGTGGGCAGAGCATTTCTAGTTTAGGGAATTCTATTCCATAATTATAATGCTGAATTCCTAACTGTAGTTTGAAACTGATTTGAGGAAAGGGAACTTGAACTGTTTATAAAGTTATCTTTTATAATATGGCACACTTTAGGAGTGCTAGCTTGAGTCTGTGATCTATCTCTGGTTCTTCACAAGTTAGTATAGGAGCAGAATTAGCATGGTCAAATATTAAATTGTATTTCATTTTTGGACAGAAGCAAGCTAGCTATAATATACTCATTATTAAGGGTATAAGGCTTGAATGCAAATGTGAAATAGATGAGATATGTGGCTTTTAAAGATATCCTGGAGAACAATGGAATGTCATACCATAAAAAAGGCTGGTACTATTGAGTAAATATTTACACTTTGTCCAACTTTTATCTCATAATATTATGTTAACACTTTTTAGAGTCATACAGGCTTCATGTCTTTCCCCTCACTTAGAGCTCTTATACAGTTGTTCTGCTTATCAAAGATATTTCAATACGTTTAATCAGTTATGACTTGTAACATTCTTTGCATCAAAAACCAGAGTAAAACTAATGAAGTAGTATTTGAGCAGTTTGTTGGTTTAGATTGCGATTTTTATCAGGCGTGATTTTTATCAGGTGTGATTGTGCTGGGTCCATGCTCTAGAGGAAGGGGAGAGTATGGAAATGATTATGCTAGTAAACAACAAAAACCAGTTGGGTTTTTTTTCAATCAATACTGATCCATGGTCTGTCTTTATTAGAATGAAATACCACAGTATATGAATACCTTTCCATTTTGCTCAGGAAGGTAGCTTCCTAATTCTGTCTCTAAGCACATAAATAAAGGTGGCTTAATTCTGACACCTTGCAGGTGTTAAAAAGATAAGGGGGATTGAAGCAGATCATTCTCATTGAGCTATCTACAGTAGAAAATCAGGTTTACTCATACAGATTTTAAAGGCTACATATGTGTGTATGCATTTGCAGTCCACAGAAGTTTATCTTAGACTCCTTTAAGGGAAAAGTTCCTATATAGAAAATAAGGCACAAATATTTTGGATTTCCTTTAAATTCTGAAAAGCTTTAAAAATACTTATAAGGAATGAGTGGGTGGCATCAGAGATGATGGAAGTCTGATATTTTGTTGCTGTAATCTCCTCTAGGCCTTACTTCAAACTCATGATGTAGTGGCACATGAAGTTTACAGTGATGAAGCGCTGAGAGTTACACCTCCTCCCACCTCTCCATACTTAAACGGAGATTCTCCAGAAAGCACCAATGGCGACATGGATATGGAGAATGTAACACGAGTTCGACTGGTGCAGTTCCAGAAGAACACAGATGAACCAATGGTAGGGAGGGAACCTCAGTATTTTTCTTGACTCTGTACTGGTAAAGATCATTGTTATAATGATTTTAATGATAGTTTCTGCACTTTGAAATAGGATTGCCAATATAATTGGAATAGTTGATCAGAGTCATTGTAGATACTTATTCTCCTGTGTATATCCTTAACTTAAAATTTTGTTCGTGCATTCATACTACTGCTGTGCCACCAGAGCTGGTTTTGTTTAAAAACAACCTTGTAGTAGTAATAGCAGATCAGGCTTTAAACCAAACTGGACGCTGTGCACTTCAGTACTAAATTACATTTTTAACAAAACTGGATCTTATATGCTTGTATATGGAAGTATTGCATCTTCAATTGTAAATAGTATCTGTTTTCATTGTTCATAATTAAGTGAGTGGCAAAGTTTTTATTTTAACCTTAAAATTTATACCCTGCCTTCAAGCTTTTAGGAAAAATGACTGTTCTTAACCACTCAAGAATCATACTGCTTAATGTTGCATTTTAAAAGTATAAACATTTCTTGTTTTTCTAGGGAATCACTTTAAAAATGAATGAGCTGAACCATTGCATTGTGGCAAGAATTATGCATGGAGGAATGATTCACCGGCAAGGTAATCATGTGACATGAATAGCTTTGTCTTCAAACAGTTATTTAGATCAGTTTGTACAAACTTTGTAATGGTACATAACCCCTCATTTTGATTGCTACTATTCTATAGTGGTATCCTTCTGTATCTGGATGGAATCCTGTTAACTGCCTTTGTTACATTCCTGTTGCAGAAATCTGCCAGTGTTTTGAGATAAGGGCCTGCTATGTTTCATTTAGTCCTTAACTAGGATAACAGGAGTGTAGGTCAGCAAGAGATCGAAATGTCCATAAATTCTAGATCTGTACTTATTTAATCCTCTGTTTAAAACAAAAAATCTTTAGACTAGTTAGAGTACTTTTCCTTGCAAAAATATAAGAGGTTTGTTCAACAAAGAAATTAAATTTCTCCAGACACCTTCATACAATTCTTGAGGATCTTTGTACTTTTGATGTTGAAGCTCATAAAAATTATTTTTGGAAAAAATATTTCTTGTGCCTAGAACTTGAATCTTTATTTTCATTTTTCACTACTGTAGCAAACCATGCAAGCATGCATCTTTTCTCATCTCCAGTCTACTTCTTTCTATTTTGTGTGTCCAGATCAGATATGAAAAAGCAGCTGGGCTTTGTCCTACTTTAAAACAGATGAACTTCCCTGCTAGGTTGTAAGCAGCAAGTCTGGATTGCACCCTTAAAGGGGTTACTTTTGTTTTTCCAGTTTTCCATCTTTTTCTTTTGATGAACACAAAAATTGTCATCATTTGTCAGACCAAAGTTCCTTCTAGCTTGCTGTTCTATTTCAAAGGAAGATAGGAATGGGTAATTAGGAGGATAAAAAATAAAAAAAGGAAAGAGTAGAGGAAACCTTTCCCTCATATATTCACTTCATCTCCTTGATGTGATCATACCTCTCATAAGCAGGAAAAATAAAACTTCTCATGCAAGCAAAGATGCAATTCATAATTTGTATCTTAAATCTCAGGCTTTAAATTATGTCTTGCCTTTCACCTTTGTGTCTGTGCCTTAACTTAGCTCAGTTGTCCATTCACTTTGCACCAGTGCATTCTGCTTAGACTACTTATACGATAAATACTATTTTCAGGGAATCTGCATATAGCCTGAGTTCTCAGCAGCTCTCAGTATCTTGACATGTGGTTTTTTTGCTGCTGACTGGTTTAGGGCATATGTGTTTAAATATGAATTCATTCTTGTGATGCATTTAAGAAGAGGTCGCAATATGGCATTTAAAAAGGTTTCCAAATAAGAGAGAGGACTTATTGGCTGCCCATTTAGCCTCACCAGAAAAACAGCAATTGTGCATTGTCTGTGCTACATTCTCAAAGTGACTTAATGTAAACCACCAATTTTTAAAACACTGATACTCTGATAAGGTTTATTTGGTTCTAACAAATTGTATATGATGACTTGGTGAAAATATGATTATATATTCACAGCCTTTCACTTCCCAAGCTACAATTTTCTTTTGGCTACAAAACATGTTTCCAAATAGGGACTCCAAGAATTTGTTCTGTCTTCTTCCTAATAGGGTAGGATTTCTCATACTTCTGTACAGAGCAAGAACACACACTTCCTAAAACTGTCTTCACTGTGGCTTGCAAAGGCAAAGAAGGAAATTATTTACTCCACAAATACATCCATTCTTTCTTATTACAGATGTGTTATACATCCGTAAGTCATTAATAGCTTAAGTTCCAAACACTGTCAATAGAAAAGGAACCAAAAGGAATCAAAATTAGATGATTAAGCATAGATATCACGGGAGCTACAAATGGTACGGAAGACTCTACTCAAAGATGTCAAGAATACTCTTTTCTAACAAGAATGTCTATAGAGAGTAAAAGGTTTCTGCAAATAATAAAAGCCTCTTCTCTCAGTTTTAAAATGTCTTCCTGTGGCTTATCAGTGCATCCACTGCCCCAAACAGAATGACCATCTACTGCTAAATGTCCATGCTTTATTCCCAACTTCTATGTATACTACTCCATTCCAGGAATGAACAGAACAATATTCACTTCTGTCAGAGTAACGGAAATGGCAAATGCTCCAGAAAAGGGGATTTAATTTAATTTAAATGCACTATGGAAATTATTTGATACAGAGATGTTACTGAGTCTGATTCTCATTCTAATATTTAATTCCATCAGATTTATATTTTGAATAATGCCAAAGAATCTTTATACTATTCAAAGAGATATGCTCTTTCTGATTCGATATTATTGTTTCATAACAATTACACTCACTTCAAACACAATTTAATTTTTTTATGATACGGTCAGTACAGGGCCTCATATCTTTTTAGAATATGTTTTTAAGAGTTTGGTATTGAATGCCTTCCTGAGAAAGCCTGCCACAATTGAACTTTCAAAGTGTTTCACTAGAGATTTGGTCATTAATATTCTAGATGTGAACTAGATTAATTTGAAATTCAGATGCAGGACTGTTGCATTCATATTCAATAAACTATTAATTGTGATAATCTTTCCACTGAAGAGTGGAAGAAGAGTTATGATGAGTCCTTTTTTATCACTTCACTATCAGCAGATCAGCTCCTGTAGAATTGTTTGGAGTACTTACTATGGTTTTCTTACTCTTGAGAGTACCGAGAGGTTTTGTAAACTCTAAGCTCTCCTGTATCACTGCCAAGTGAGCTTCTGTTTCACAGAAGAGAGACAAAAGAGAATCATAGCAACAGAGCTTGTCAGGACTCTTCCCCTTGGTTCAAGCTGTGCTTAGAAGCCACACGGTTTGATTTTCATACATTTGTCCAGCTGAAAGTTTTGCTTGCATAGTATTCTTTGGAAAAACTGACTATTTTGGTTGAGGAAAAGAATTTTAAGGATTTTTCAGCATTCTAGTTGATTGACTTTTTTAGTGTACTTTTTATAGAATCATAGAATTGTCAGGGTTGGAAGGGACCTTAAAGATCATCTAGTTCCAACCCCCCTGCCATGGGCAGAGACACCTCCCACTAGATCAGGTTGCTCAGAGCCCCATCCAGCCTGGCCTTAAAAATTTCCAGGGATGGGGCTTCCACCACCTCTCTGGACAACCTGTTCCAGTGTCTCACCACCCTCATGGTGAAGAACTTCTTCCTACTTTTTCCATAGATACATTTTAGTTTAGGAAATGTTTTCCAGTTGATAGTTTTCCAAGTAAGATGAATTATATCAGATGCAGTGGTTGTATTAGGTACAGTATTTAGAAAAGGACACTTGCACAAATTATTTAAATGATGCAGCGGAAAAGAATATATGTGAAGTAAATGATCCTGTCATATTTCATTATATATGAAAAACATCTTCTGGCTAACAATAAAACATAGAAGGTGTTTTTGGAGAACAGATAAAGAATTAGTCAGGCTTGAGATACTCAGGTGAGAAGTTATTGTCCAAAAAGAGCCTCCTAGGTTGCTTCTAATTCTGGAAATAATTAACTCACTCATTGCCTCCTCCCTTTTGAGTTCTCATAGTGTTTTAGAGCCATGTTGTACAATGCCATTCCCATCTCAGCTTCAGGAAATCAGTTTATGACTTGCCTAGGCTAAGTATATATTTGTTTCATCATGTGACATTGTAGGTAGCCACACCAATCATTTACATTCAGGCTGAAGTCACGTGTACATACAGAAAATGCATACTGTAGATATGACAAATCAAAATCAGAGCAATGAAAAAATATAGCAGTCTGATGGAGTTGGACTAGATGACCTTTGGAGGTCCCTTCCAACCCAAATTATTGTATGGTTCTATGATAGGTAGAATTAAAACTATGTCCAGAAGCCAGACTGCATTATGTAGTCATCTGATAAAATACTGCTTAAATATCACTGTTGAACATTTCTAGCTGGCTAGTTGCAGATGACCTTCCTTTCAATGTATGGGTTTTTTCAGTGTCCTTGTAGGGACTGATGTTTTCCCCATGTAATTTATAAGGTGCCTGGGAATCTCATGCTGGTGTATTGATTGTACTCTGAAAGACAGGTTCATAACCTTTAGTAGCTAATAAATAGCTACCAAAGTTCCTTTCTGAGTCTAGCCAAAAAACTTATTTTAATGTTATTTTGTATTTATGCCTTTGTATGAATATTAATACTGTCTTATAATTATCTCTATTTGTAAAAACATACTTGATGTGATTGTGCTTTTTGTTAACTCCACAGGTACGCTACATGTAGGGGATGAAATCCGAGAAATAAATGGAATCAGTGTGGCAAATCAAACTGTAGAACAACTACAAAAAATGCTTGTAAGTGCCTGAAATCTTTCTCATGTTCTTTATAAAAGTACTTGTGGTATTTTCACAAAACTTTTATGTAATTGCATTGCAACTTCTCCTTTTTCTTCTATTTTTGGTAGCCTACGTGTGTACTTTGTAACATAAAGTCTTCCTGTGTTCAGCTGTTAAAGCTTTTTACAGACTCTCCCCTATTTTTCAGTAGTAGCTTTTTTGCACCTTATACTTAGGAATGGTAGAAAGCACCTCCAGGTGTCATTTTATTTATTTCATTTAGTCCACAGAAAAGGTCATTGACAACCAATTCCTGACAGATGTGTGTAACAAAGATTTTTCTTATGTCTGAATTTCCTTTTTTGAAATCAGGAGTTTCTTCTTTTGTCTCTAGTGGACGTAGGAAAAAATACTGCTTTCCTCCTATTACTCATACCAAGTTAGTCTATAAAGATCATGCCCTTATTCTAAATCTTCAGTCTACACCTAGTCTAGTCACTGAGTATACTACCCTATGAGAGAAAATAAACATTTTTTGATTATTGGTATAATTGCCACACAAAGACATCATCATAGAACCATAGAACCATTCAGGCTGGAAGTAGCCTCAGGAGGTCTCTGGTTCAATCTCCTGCACAAAGCAGGGTCAACATTGATGCAGCTCAGGTTGCTCAGGACTTTGTATGGTTAAACCTTGAGAATATCCCAGGACAAAGATTTGACAGGACAGGTGGCTCTGTGGGTAACCTGTTCCAATACTTAATTATCATCATAGGGAAAAATGTGTTTCCTTATATGTTGCTGGAATATCCCTTCTTTCAACTTATACTGATTGTGGATCAAGGTTACTGATGTTACAAATTGAAAAAAAAGATATTTTGAGTTCAGACAGTCTGGCTTTTGGTAGGAAAGCTCCATCTTGGGCCTTGCTAGTAGAGTCAGTTTGATATTCTATTACACTTGTACATTTTTCTGCATGCAATCCCAACCTTGGGATCTTAGATGAGGTGACTAATCCTTTTGTTGTGTCCAGAACCATACAGACAAGCTTAAGTGAGTCCAGGCAAATAGCACTTTTTTTGCTCACAATAAGCAGGCCAAGGAGAGAAAGGAGAAGAATGCTGATCATTTGAATTGATCTGCTTACCTTTCTGCCCAGATGGAGTCATGCAGTTGTCAGCCTTGTGGTGACACTTATATTCAGACTGTCATTGAAGAAAATATGGCTGAGCAAATATGTTGCCACAATCTGCCGCTATTCTGCAGTTACTACTTGTTATGAATATTATTACTCTATAGTAAATGCAAACTAGCAGACCCCGTGATCTGTTTTCATGAAAGACTACTTCTATAAATTTCTACCTTTAACACAGTAATATGCAGCCTTCCAGAAACTGTGAATATGCCTTTGCTATTTAACAACTACATAAAAGGAGGTTGTAGCGAGACTGGTACTGGTCTCTTCTCCCAAATCACTGATGATAGGACAAGAGGAAAGGGCCTCAAGTTGCATCAGGAGAGGTTTAGATTGGATATTAGGAAGAAATTCTTTACTGAGAGAGTGGTCAGACACTGGAACAGGCTGCCCAGGGGGAGGTGTTGGAGTCACCATCCCTGGAGGTGTTTGAAAAACGAGTAGATGTAGCACTTGAGGCTATGGTCTAGTAGTTAGGGAGATGTTGGGATGAAGATTGGACTTGATGATCCTAGAGGTCCTTTCCAACCATAATGATTCTAACAAGTATGATGAAAGGGAAGAAAACATCACTTTAGTAGCAAAGACTCTGTGGATCACAAGAATATAGCTACAAAGAAAAGATTGAACGGAAGAAACCTACATGTCTCTATATGTCTCATCTTAAAATACAGCTGTGTGTTCCAGGCATTCAAAACCTGGTCAAGCAAACAAACTAATAGTATATGTTTATCTTTTAGATTAATGAGAGACAATTTAAATGTTCGTTTATAAGTGAAATGACAAATTAGCTGTAGCATTTCAGCTTATCTGAATATTTACTTTAGCAAGCATACTGCAGCTTCTCAAAGTATGATACTTTCCTTTCAAGCATTAGTGATTTGGAGATTTTGGAGTGTTGGAGTGTTTAAATAAATGCTTCTGTTTTTGCAGAGGGAAATGCGTGGAAGTATTACCTTTAAGATTGTGCCAAGTTATCGCACACAGTCTTCATCTTGTGAGGTAATGAATTTAATGAACCATCCCATTTCTTCCTCAATCCTGTAACTAACTGCCTGCTGATGGCTGAATGTTACTGCTTTCTGGGAAATTGTTTCTGCCTGTCCTGTTAGATCACGCACACCAATTTTACAACAAAGATAACGGAACACGAGTAGGTCCCACTTGCCTACTCAGCCCTGCCTTCATATTCATCTCATCAGCACCTTAACTAACTCTTTACAGCCTATTTAAAAAAAAAAAATAGGAAAGGGGATCCTCAACTCATGCATTTAGGAAGCCCCTTAAAAAATTTACAATT
The DNA here is from genome assembly GCA_013401335.1 of Brachypteracias leptosomus. NCBI lineage: Eukaryota > Metazoa > Chordata > Aves > Coraciiformes > Brachypteraciidae > Brachypteracias > Brachypteracias leptosomus. Next base: position 17,751 of record VYZX01031857.1, read on the forward strand.
TAAATTCATTCTCCAGAAAGGCTATTAAAGCTCCTAAGCTGAGGAATAATCCTCCTTTTCTTAGGCATTAAATATTATTTTACTGCTTTGGGCTGTTAAGGGTTAATTGAATAATCTGTTTCTGTATAACCCTGTTGAGGTAAATTTGTGATGGTTGTCTGTAACAGTTACATGTGGCTTAATATTTCTATCAGAAAATGATATTTGTCATTACAGAAGAAAAACATTTGGAGTTAGTTCTTGTTGAACTAGAAACTTGGTGTTAAGATTTTTGCAGTTTAATTAATTCCCTTCTGCTAACAAAGTTATGTTCCAGATTGCAACTGAAGGGAATTAAATTCCAGAAAATGGCTACTTGAGAGCTGCTGTTCCAATTTAAGCATACAGATGGCATATGCACTATGGAGATGATGCCAGTCTTTCTGTGCCACATGCTTAACTGCACAAACAGTTCCCAAATTAGAATTCCAAGAGTGAAATCACAATCCCTGTTAAGTCAAGCACCTTATCTTAATGAGAGCTGTGATTTCACCCTAATTGTTTTTGTGTCTCAGCAGATGCTAGAACACACAGAAACTGCTATTGTGATTGTCAGAACAATCTGTTTGCAAGAAAAAAATTACTGCTTTTTGGTTGCCTTCTATAGTTCTAATAGAAGTCAACAAGAACTAAAAGGTTTTAGAGGTAGAAGGTTTGATAATTTTCAACTTATGAGGCAAATTTTCTTAAAAGGTATAAATAGGAAAGCAAAAGTTTTTCATGACATGCAAAGGCTTTAAAAAAAAAAACTCAAATAGAAAGTCTAGAGTGTGCTGACAAATTCGTGTATTGACTTCTGTGCTGTAAATAGCAGTAATAATAAAAGTGTATCTCACTTTGCAATATTAAAGTGCAGAAACATGTGAAACTATAGACCTGCTGTGAAGATGATGATTTGGAAGAGATGATTCAGGATACAACTTCAAATTAATACTATTAGCTGTCATTTTAGTAGTAGCAGATCAACTTTTTTCCTTAGCTTTGTGTCTTTAGGTTCTTCATGGCTATTTATTTCACAGAAAAGAGGAAAATGGACTCTTATCTTCCTTTGGAAAAAACAGTAAAACTAGGAATGTGTAATCAAAGACAGAGGACAAAAAAATAAGCATGTCTAATTATCACACCTTGTGGCATTTAGCATTCATTTAATCAAAGCTGACTGAGTCCATTCCACGTGCTCGGGCACACTATGACTTTGGCTAAATTTTCAACTTTCACAGGTGTAAATAAAAAGCTGACATTTTTATGCTATCCTATTAAAGCATCACTTGTTGTTTGGTACAGAGAGAATTTTTTTCACAGTCTTTGTCAGGATTGTGATTCAGATGATGAATCTAATTCTTAATCATTGATAAAGGCTAAAAATAAATGTAGAATGACATTGCTAAGACACAGTGCTTTCTTCTCATGCTCTCTAGCAGGATAAATTCAGAGATATTGGGTCTTCTCTAGTTAACGTATTTTTTGGCAATATTTCAGTATAAACTTATGTTTGGTTCCTCTCCTCCCCTAAGTCATGGACCGGTGCTCACATAGTATAGTTTTACCAGAAGGAATATAAACCAGAATCAATAACTGGTATTTTTTTGAGACTCCTACCATGATGACATCATTGAATTGCAAAACATCTTGTTAATCTGGAATAAGAAAAAATAAATCAGAGGTGATCTGCCTTTTATGTAGAATCTGTCTATATGCCTTCGTATATAAAGGTGAGGAGGGTCATAGGACGTTAATTTTTTTAATAACTAGGATTTGCATTTCACTTGCCATATTTTTATTCTTTTGTAGACACTCAGGAGAAGTATTGTAGTAGTGTTTTCTATATATTAAGCCAGTTTTGCATATTTTGGGAAGTCTCAAAAAATCTCAAATCTATAATAATTTCAAGTTTCTTAAGGATTTGTGGCTTTTCCTGCACCCATGCTTTCCATTCAGTTACCAGGCCTTCTATTTTGTGGAGTAGACTTTGCTTGAAAATATAATACTTACGAATTTCCTTGTTTAAAAATTTCATCAGCCGATCTGCTGTGAGATGACCTGTTTAGCATTGGTATGGCAAATGGCCTGAGTTACTTGGATATCAAGATAAGGCAGTGGCCAGTATGTTGTGTTTTGTAGTTCAGATACCCAGGAAATTACAGACTTACATGAATATGAACTTAAGTAATTATTGCAACACATTCTTTTTATGGTTGATGACCGTGTATGTTGTTTATACATTTCAGTCTTTTGCTTTAGCTACCTTTGCATTCTTACTTTGTCCTGACAAAACATCCTAAATATCAGAATAGTAGGGGAAGTACTTTTTTTTTTTTTTTCCACAAAAAAAAACCCCTCCTTATAAATATCCTTTATGTTTCAAATTGTCTTTGTGAAACACTGAAGTTGTATCATTAAGAAGAGAAACCTTTATATATATGAGATTTTTAAAATCTGGTGGTAATCACCATGGATTTTTTCCTTTAGTCTTCCAATGTCTCCTTTAGTGCTCAAACTATAAGACTTTTTATAGTCTTAATTTTTTTTACATTTGTGTTAAAAATAGTGCCAGGAAGGTTCCTTTAGCAAGTCTGAAATCAAAATGTATTTTCACAGTTTTGGAAAGTGTCTCTTTTTTTTTTCTTTTGGTGGATCCAGCAGTAGCATCATTAATCCATCTGTTCCTGTCAGTATCTACTTTGATCAGGCCACATGGTGTAGACATAATTGACTTCTGCAATACGCTTGCATCTCAGATGCGTTGATTTATAATTCATAATCCGCAACTAAGAACAAGGAATCAACAGGAAACTAGTTTTGCCATAATTTGGAAATAATTGTGATTGTTTCCTCTAAGGCTTCAGCTGTGGTTCTTCAGCTGAAGAGCAAGGATCCAAAGACTGCCATTTTGTTATTTGGCTTGGGGCTTGTGGTGGGTTTACCTTGGCTGGGTGCCCGGTGCCCACCCCTAGTCCCTCTATCACTCCCCCAGCCCCCCACCAAAACCTCTGTCAGCAAGGCAAGCGGGGAGAGAGTAAGATGGAAAAGGAAAACCCGTGGGTTATGATAAGAAGCAGTTTAATAAACAGCAGAGAAAGCAAGGTCGCGCGCGCGCGAAGCAAAAGCAACAAAGCCGTTACTCTCTACTTCCCGTCCGCAGGCGGTGTCGGGCCTGTCCCGGGAAGCAGGGCTCCAGAACACGTACCGGTTGCTCGGAGGACAAATGTCTTCCCAGAATCCCCCCGTCCTCCTCCCTTTATAGTTGAGCTGACGTCATATGGTATGGAATATCCTATTGGTCAGCTCGGGTCGGCTGTCCAGGTTGTATCCCCTCCCAAATCTTGTCCCCCCACACACACCCCGTATCTTTGGTGCTGTGTGGGAGTCATAACAAGGGTGTGTGTTATCAACACCTTCTGGCTTCCAGGCTGTATGGGGAAAATCAGCTCAGACAGACCCACTACACGGCTAGACAAGGTTGGGAAGTCTATAGACAAGTTACTCTGAAATATAATGATAACACTTCTATACTGCTCAGAATCGTTGGATCCTCCAGTGTTGTTCTGATCTTATGCTCAGAAGAACTAGGGCTTTTTCTGATTTACTGGAGAAACAAACTCACAACCAGAGCTGAAGTGCTAAGCAGTCCTAGCATCCTACAAGGATCTCTGTGCTCATTGATTTGTCTCATTAGACTGTGAATAATACAGTTTTTCTCTTGAATCTGGTATTTTTTGAAAGAAAGACCAGGCCCCTAGGAAATGAAGAATCCTAAAAGCCTTTGAAATTGTGACTGAAAGGCCTCATTATTTGAAAATTGTACAGATGCCTCTTGACTAGCTTGATAGATTATTTTCTTACAGTTAGTACTGAAACCACCAATAGCACTGTGTTTTTTCCTCAGTATGTTATGATGAACATTTGCTTTGAGTAATGTGCTGTCTTCTGTTGAGATTTGTTGGAAGAATACAAATCAAAATATTCCAAACCAAGAAAATTTCCTTCAAAGGGAGAAGCTTTCAAGAGAGTCCAGAAATAGTGGCATTCTCCAAGTTACTCTAAAGTTGTTTTTCTCCAAATGACTCAGATGCTTACATCACTTTCCAAAGATTTCCCTTGCTAAACCATCACTGACTAGCAGATCATAACAAATTAGGTTAAAAAAAAAAAAGGAAAATTAATTTTTAATCTTTTCTTGAAAGTGAGAAAATGACAGAGACAGACTTGCAGAGCAAGCAGAAAATCTCTTTATAGAAGAAAGAAGTCACTGCTTTTTTGGAAAAAAGTGTCTCCTAGCTGCTATTTGATAAAGGCGATGCTGATAATCCCATACACAAAAAAAAAAAAAAAAAA
>VYZX01031857.1:22168-48362 GCA_013401335.1 Brachypteracias leptosomus
CCAACGTTATTTTGAAAAAAGGGGATTTTGAAAAACCCATAAAAAAAAAAAAAAAAAAAAAAAAAAAAGAAAGAAAGAAAGAATAATAGTTCCTTTAAGCATTTCTTTTTTCTATTTTTTTCCAGTAATGAATAGCTTATTTGATCTCATTTGAGCATTTTAAACTTGTTATGTTAGAGTGATTTTGTAAATAGAATTAGAACCGATTTCCCTCAGACAGTTACATGTTGCAAATAGTTGTGGGAGCCAAATGAGCACTTTGTTCTTATGCACGTAGCAGAAGTATACAGACCTACAAACTTTGAACCACAATGATTTTACAGCCATAGTATTGTCAGATCTGTCCTCAACTGTGTTAAAGTCAAAGCAAGCATCTAGATAGCTACATATAGAACTTTCTGTGAAATCATATCTAATGAGTCCACAAAAAAGTGCAGAAGTTTTACATGAGTTTGTTGTACATCAAGCATACAGGCAGCAAGAGGAATAAAGTATTGCCTGTCGTTTTAACTTTTCTTGATGATGTAAAATAGCTCTGAGTGCTATCACGTAATTAGTATAAGTTTGAGGATATTAGTAGGGGACCTTTACCTATTTAACATTGCATGAACAGTTTAGCTCCAATTCTGGTTTTTAATTTGTTTACAAAGGGCACTTAAATTGACAAAATGTGACAGACAGAACTTTGTTTTCTTTGAAAACTGTTTTGGTCATTTTCTTTTCTGCTGTCCTTGGCATTATGTGAAATTACCAGATTCCTTAACTGACCTTTGAGATGGAATATTATACTCCAAAATTCCTTTGGGGGTAAAGGAGATTTGTTTTTTCAGAGTGTATGAGTGTATTATTTTATTTCCTGAAAATCTGGCTCAATTATCTGATCTGACAAAATTAAGTACTATGCAATCAAAATAGCATATGAAAAAGATTGCTCTACAAGTGACTTTCTTGCCTTTGCAAAACCCAGTCAGGAATTCCTATTATCCTTTCTGTATCCTTTCTTTCCCAGTGTGCATCCTATGTCTGCTGTCTCCTCACTGAAGTGTAGGACCACTCTGGTAGTCCGAATCAAGAGAGGCAGCTTTTTCAAAATTCTATGTTTTGACAAGGTTTAATACTTTTAAGCCCATAAGAATGTTGGAGGTAAAATACCTCAGTGTGCTGTGAAATGGATGAGGAGGAAGAAAAGAGTATCCACCTTCCTTCTCAGTGTCTTTGAAGCACTTTGAGACACATGCAGAGAGATGTGTCTTACAGAGTAGAAACTGATCAACACTGACCTTCACCACATAGCTGAAAAAAGATTTAGAAGCATCTTTAAAAAGGAATATATGCCTCATTCTATTAGAAGTATTATTCAGCATATAACTTTCAGGTTAAACCTTTAACAAAGACACCAGGATGACTGATGACCTTTAGCGTTGTCAGCCACATGATTTCTGAGAGGTCCCAGATACTCAGAAATTTAAAATGTAAGAATAGTTATTACCCAGGATACATCAAAATATCAAACCTGAATCTTAAACTATTGAAAAACTTTTCAGATTTATGGAGTTTGTAGTGTGGAAACTTTCACAGATGAAGCAGCTAAGCAAATGGTTATAAAGCTGTGGATGTAACTGTTCTTTTAAATATATCTGTGTTCCTGTGAGAGTGTTGTGTTGTTAATGAACCTTGTGTCTTATTTCAGAGAGATTCCCCCTCTACATCCAGACAGTCCCCAGCTAATGGTCATAGCAGCACTAACAATTCTGTTTCGGTAAGATTTCCAGTTCCACACAGAGAAAGTGTGAAAGTTTTGTTGGTGCTCGTCTGCCATTACTGTTATACTTATCATGTGGTCAGTGGAAAATTTTGTCCTGCTAATAGAACCAAAGTTATTACATATGTAACTCCCCATTTTTTGTTTTTTTAAGGGTTTTTTTCCGGCATATTCTTCTCATTAGAAGCCATGTAGTGAATTAAATGTTAATAACTATAATGTGACACTTCCAGTCATCCTTAAGTCATTGTTAGCAGTTTCCTCAAAACTAAGCAAAGGTTTAAAGTGGGAGATTTTTTTTCCATCCTGACCTTTGGAAGCAGTGTTTGAAGAAAGAATAACTGTGCAGTTGCTATGTCAGGACATTGTAGACTCTTTTTAAGTTGTGTGTTTTGAGAGCCCTCTGGAACGTGTACTGGTTTCCGCTATCTGAGTTAACGAATTGGTGTGCCCTCTGCTGTTGTGGTACATGCACATACTTTGTGAAATTTGAGCCTTGCCTGGATATGGAAAGCAAAAGTAAGTGGCTTTAAACTGCACTACAAACCAAGCTATTATCATCACATCTTTAACACAAAGTACTTGTGTTTCCTATGTACTCAGATAGAAAGGTGCTGTTGACCTCCTGGTTTTTTAAAGTATATTAATGTTAAAATTTGTGTTGTTTATCATTTGTCATTGTTTGGACCAATGTAGTACCTATACATACAAGCTCCTTCACTAAAAGTGCTGTGAATATCATGAGATCATGGGACTAGCTAAAAAAAAAAAAAAAACCAAACTGAGTAACTTACTCCTTTAACTATTGAAAAAATTACAGCTTAGAAATTGTTTGCCACAAGGTAAAGTGCTTATTAATTAAAAAAATTAAAAATAACTGTGTGGATGAAAAATTTAAGAAATTTTTGTGAATTTAAATTTAATTTGTAACATGTTTACCAGTTATAATCTTACTCCTCAGAAAAATTAATCACGTTATACATCTTAATATTTTTTTTAATAGTTATAATAGTCATCCTTCTATTTTAAAAACAAGACTAAGTATTAAGTGGAAGAGGCATTCACAGAAAGAGCCTCTTTCACTTGACGGTGCTTTTGTGTTGAAGATGCTGAATTATTTATTAAAAAGCACATTCTCTATCTGCTTAAACTTTTTACCTGCTTTCTTCAGCTTGCTGCTAAACAGCCTGGGTTTGACTTTTCCTTAAGAAAAACACTATTTCTAAACATGAATCAACGCTTTATACTTTTATCTGACTTACCATTTTACTGTAATGTATGAATCACTAACAAATAGTGTTGTATACCCTTAAAAAGTAAAATGAAAATTTCTTCTCCTGGGTTGACTTTATTCTGCAGGACTTGCCATCGACAACACAACCAAAAGGACGACAGGTGAATAGCTATCCTCCATGGGAATTTTTATTATCTTAGCTGCTAGTGAACATCCCTGCTTATCTCTACCCCCCTCATATTCTGTATGCGCTGGACTAAAACATTTAAGCTTGGAAAAATTGTTCCGTTTTTTTCATTTATCTTTTTAACTCATTTGTTTGTGGCTAATTCAAAATAGTGTTTTTTTCATGTGTCTATATGTGTGAGAGTTACAAAGTCTTTGTAAATTTAACTGGAATTGTTGTTTTAGTTCAGAATGCATTAATAGACCTACTGTTGTGCAGTGACCTGTGCAGACTGTTTTTTAGAGGAAAGCTCAAATCTATATTTTAGCTGAAATGGAGACTAGCAGGGCAAGTGTCTAATACTCTAAAACATTGTACTGATAAAGATTCTAAAGCTTTAGTTGGTCTATAACTAACACTAACAAAACTCTTCCAAAAAGACATTAAGGACAGTTTCTATTAAGGTCTATAGGTCCGAAGACAGCTTCTCAAATTCTCAGTCCTCAGGCCCAGAATCAGTAACCTCTCTTAACTTTACCTTGACCTGAAGGTAGGACATGTCTACATGGACCAAAGAAAGATCTTCCCTCTCCAGAGAATTCCAAGAAAGCCCTTGAGGGCTCTGGAGGATTCCCTATTATTCCCTTTGCAATTTTAAGAGTTTGTTAGGGTTTTTTACTGCTGCCTCCAAATGAACACATACCATTAAGTAATCTGTGATTCATCTTCAGTAACTGCTCCATGTATATATAGCCCTCCAGAATCTGCCTCTGCATCATTAACCATGTACATAACCTCTTTCTTTACCAAGGGTTTTAATGAAATATACCAATTCATATATATTCTTGCAATCCCGTTCAAAAGAGTCAATTAACCTCATAACCTGTTGTCTTTCAAAATATTTTTATGCTACTGTCTGGTTAAGTTGGCTGGAATATTATTACACGAATGGATTGCTATCACTTTGTTTCCCATTTTTAAAGCTGATGGCTATATAGTTCTTTCAACTTTCTGTTGTCTTCTGAAGTTTCCAGCTGCCTGAATGTAATCCTGGAAGGGCTCCATGAAAGACCTTCCAAGCTGTTGTGTTAGGTTTTCATTTGCCTTGCATAAGGTATTTTTCCCAGGAGAAGAGACTTTGTTCAAGGCAATATCAGAACAATGGTGTTCCTCATACTCGCACCGTTGGTAGTTACCTGCTTTTTTTCAAGAATCTTTTCCCATTGAACCAGCATATTTTTCTGGTAGCTTGTCATCCTTGAAGACAGTATGAACTGCCTCTATAAGGTGGACAATGGCTCAGACTGGAGCAGGGAGTTGAAAAGTAACAAAGTTTCTAGATGGTAAAAGTACTGCTTACTTTTCTAGGCCTGTATTAGGTAAAGTTGAGGGGAAACGAGTTAGTTCAATACTGGTTCCTTCATAGAACGCAAATTACTAAATAAGCATAGTCGGTTTCAAAGTATCATATTTTTCAGGTTATTAAAAGAAGCTGGATTGCTTGTCTAAACTTAAACACTCAATGCAAAGGAGAACAAGGGTTAGATTTAGTATATTAAATGTTGAGTTCTATATTGGCATTATCATCTGATGCTGTCACTGTAAACAGATAAAAATGCATCAGATACAAGATAGTAGTGATTAGCCATTTTAAGTTAGTTTATTCATATGTTGGGCTACAGACTGAATTACTATAGAAATTAACTTTCTTAAGTGCCATGAATAGTGCTAACACTGCATAGTTACATCTATTTTTGGAGCAGAATTTGAGCAAAGTTGAAAAGTGTAACAGTTTAAGGATATCACTTTGCAATGTAAATTTTTAAAAATCTAATCAATTTTTAGTAAGAAAATCAGCAGTAGAATATATATGACTGTCTGAGATGCTATAGGGTGATGTCTGAAGTTCATAAACCGTAGAAATTACACATCTTGGACATTACATTAAATTCCAATTTTAAGATCCTTGGATGCATCAGAACTGTAATTAGCAACCAAATTGAGATCACTTTTTATTTTGTAGTATTGAGACCTCACTAACACACAAAGCAAGGATTGGTATATTACATTAAATTGTGAAGTCAGAATGTGAATTCCTTCTGTTAATGTTCCTTAAGAAAATAACTTACTCATATCATTAGTTCTCGTTTATACAGGAGTAGACTTTTACTGAAAAACCCATGCAAAGAATTCCCAGATTTCTCCCAAGTAACCATATGTGATAGGTGCAACTTTCCTAATGAAATTTAGAATTTTCACTCTAAATACTAAAGATTAGTAATGTAGCCTAAGTCCTTTATACTGCCCAAGAAAATTTCCTGTCATGCAAATTTTTAAAACATATTGTGGGACTTCAGTTGGGAACTACACTACATTTCAAGTTGTAAACTGTTGGCTTATAGTCTGTAATGATCAGTGATAGTTCATATTGATTTGAGGGACTCAGTTTATTACATCTGTTCATTTTTGCCATTCAGATTTTACAGTATGTGGAAGATGTGAGCTTTCAAAATAACATCATATGTCCGTATTGTTTGCTGGGGTTTTTTTGTTTCATTTTCAACTATCACGCTTTTGCCATCCTGTTTCTTCCTTTGCTTGTTGCAAACAGTATGTGTGTAGCTACATGCACAGATCAAATTTTCACCTGTTACTCTTAATACTGTACCAGTAATAATACTGCACTGTCTTTTATAAACTCTTTTTTATAGATATATGTAAGAGCACAATTTGAATACGATCCAGCAAAAGATGACCTCATTCCTTGCAAAGAAGCTGGCATCAGATTCCGAGTTGGTGATATTATTCAGATCATAAGCAAAGATGATCACAACTGGTGGCAGGGTAAACTTGAGAACTCCAAAAATGGTACTGCAGGTCTTATTCCTTCTCCTGAACTTCAAGAATGGTATGACTTAAGTTTTCTATAAAAATGAATTTAGCTCTGCTTAGTAGAGGACCTTTACCTATTTAACATTGCTCTATAGTTAGGTTTTGTATAATTGTTTACATTTTCAAAAACAAAGTTGATGTATTGCCTCAGTTTCTGTGGCATTTTTTTTTCCTCGTATATGCGTAGCAGTAAGGAGTTGCATGCAACCCCCATATGTGTGATTCCATTAGAAAAATAAACACCTGTATTAGTAAACATTATTTGTGCTTTCCAATATGCTACAGGAAAGTAGGACTGAAGGCTACATACAAACTCTTTATGTAAGAGGGTCAAATTAATTTCTTTTCTAGATTCTAAACTGTTTTCATTAGCACTGCTTACATGCAAATGCAGGAGTAATGTGTTAGCAAGCCATCAAGCACAAAGGTCATTGAGGAAGTTTTGGGGGTTCCTCTTCTTTTCATTTTTCATGTGAAAGCCAAAAAGTAGAAAGAAATCACCGTGCAAAGTTTCATGAACAACAGATTCAATGAACAGCGATCACACTGAGAGCAGAGCCTTTAAACAACCTCTTGCAGAATTCAGTAAATATTTTAAGTGTATTAGCACGCAAGTCCTAGGCCATTAAAATTACAGCTATAGTTCATCAATATGGAAAATTAAGCCCAAAATATTTCATACAAGATTTGTCATGTAAAAGAATTAGAGTTCTGTAAAGGGCTGTAAAGTTGTAAAGTCCACCTGTGCCATCTGGACTGGCTAAGGGAGATTTTGCTAGAAGAGAAACAGAGGTAGACAAGACATTTCATTCCATCTCAAGAGCTCCCTTGTAAGCCCTGGCATATGGGAGGAACACTTGCAATACTTCATCCTACAGATCAACCTCAAAACAGATACACAACACAACACGACTTCCTCTAAAGTAATTTAGACCACAGTGGTCTTTTTAGACCTCACGCTCTTCCTGTCTAATCTTCTGCAAAGTGGTCTACAGCCATTTTAGTAGCTTCCCTTCCTCCCATGCTCACTTCATCTGTGAGCTGCAATGATCTACCAGAAAGAAGATATTCTTTATATCAAAACACCTCTGTATATAAGTGCTTTTAAGTCATAAAGAATAACAGCTTTGAAAAGTTTTACTGTACTTTTTATCTATTAAAACATATTCGTTTTCTAATTAATTCTGTGTGACTTTTTAAAAATACAGTGATTACAACAAAAAAAAATATTTTTCTCCTCCATATGCCAGGCGAGTTGCTTGTATTGCCATGGAGAAGACCAAACAGGAGCAACAGGCCAGCTGTACTTGGTTTGGAAAGAAAAAAAAGCAGTACAAAGACAAATATTTGGCAAAGCACAATGCAGGTATGAAAAAAAAAGGTATCTTTATCAGGTTACATCTTTTACAATCTAAATCGTACCACTAATTGTTCAGCCAGCACTATTATATAAGCATAGCGAGTTACTTAGGAAAATATAAGTAAAACCCTAATTATGCCAACGTTACCCTGCTTATTTTTTGCTATTTAAGCATATAGCTTAATCAGTGAGAGGCAAGCTGCCACAAAATAAATGTGTCATAATATCTCCTAATATAGGCTTACATTGTTTTCATTTTTGTGTTTGAAGGAGCACTAGAAACCAGCAAGATAAGAATTTTGCAGTCTATATAACTGTACTGTGCTCTACAGAAGACTTTTCAATAGCATCCATGTTATTATGTGTTTATAGTTATAGATTTTATATACTAAAATATCATAAAATTGCATTTTCCTTGAAGCATTACAGCTGGAAGAAGAGCCATTGCATAGTCAGCGTGTTATTTAGTGACCAAACAGAACAAACTGTGGAAGTTTATCCTCCTTGCAGTAACTTCTACCTGAATCCTAAGTTTTAGTTTTCTATTTAGACTGCTGAAAAATTGAATTGTTTCAGAAAATTTTGAAAGTAGAAGTGTAGAGTAAGAAATCATGCTGAGCAAAATTCATTATTTTTAATAGTAAAGAAGGATGGCTTCTTCATTGATGAGCTGTAATATAGTTCTTTTCTTCTTCTAATATAAAATACTCACTATGTTGAAACTGTTTCTATTGCTTTTGCATTGATATCACATACTGTGATAATAAATATGTCGTTATAGTATCTTGGGAGACCTGCAGAGGTTCTTATCAGAATTAAAAGATATACCTATCCAAACAGTGTAATGAAAGTATTTTATATATTTCATTAATTTTGAGGTTTTTTTCAGTTGCATTCTTGAATGCACAAATTAAACAATATAAATCTGTATTTTCACATCTCTCCTTACCTGTACAATCTGTCTGTATCAGAGATATGCAGATATATATATCAGTATTACACAATTTATGTTTACTTAGAAGTCACTTAGAAATAAAACCTAAGAAAGTCGAAGAACAGTAGTCATTTACACTCCTTAATTCACTGTCACATTTAAGGTGTTCACAGTTAAATATAAAATTACTCATTACTCTGAAAACCCTTACAAGGAGAGACTGAAAGCTTTAACTTGTTTCCTTCCTTTTGCTGGTTTAACATTCTCATTTTTTTTAATGTTTCCACTTCATTGCAGTAGCACTAAACCATGTTTTACTAATTATGATCCTAACAAAAACTGTTGAGAATACACTGGATTTTATGACCCAAACTCTTTTGCAGTACTGTTTTTAAAGTATTACCAATTGCTCCCAGCATAAATTCCCACTTCAGCTTTGGCAGTATAACATTGCATAACCATGCTGTTAGCTGGATTAGCTGAAGAACAACCCAACAGAAAACATTGATTCTTTTTCTTTAAGGCAGATATATTTCTTAATATAGTTCACAGTGCAACCACATAGTTAATAATGTCAGAGCGGCTAAGCACAGCCTGCTACAAAGGAATAAGCAAAGGAAAGAGGATGGCCAGGGAGAGAAGGAGCAGGCAATACGTTGGGAGCAAAACTAGCTCAAAGACTTTGTATCAATTAAATCCCTGAAAAGAAGATAATCTAGACTTTTCTCTCTTGACATAGGAGGGACATTTTGAAAAAGATTGACAGCACTTTGAGTTGCAGTTTACCTGCTTTAGTGCTTGCCACTATCAGTGCTGCTAGTCAGTTTATATCAGAGCACAATGTTTGCCAAAATCTAAAAGTATGAACGTTAAAAATTATCGTAATGGCCTTAAAAGAAACTGTTATTTTCAGAACACCATCTGATACTTCCCCTTCCTCTTAAGAAGTCAAAAAGTTAATGAAAGCACAGATTGTAATCAAGATTTCTCTTAGAAATGTTTATTGGTTTTAGTGTCCTTGAGGTATTAAAGCCAGTAATATTCCAGGGAATTATGCCAAATGTAGGATATAAAGAGGTTCACTGAAATGCTATGGTGCTCACATAAGTTTAAGCTTAACTGAGGTGGCGCTGAATTTACCTTCTCTGAACTCCCCATCACGTTAGAAATAGGACAACTCTGGCTTTTGCAAGCTTTCAGAGCATCTGTCTCAGAATGAATACTAGATCTTTTCTTCTAGTGGATTCAGAATAAGTATAATTAATTTGGAACTGAGAAATCTAATCCAGATGTCAAAATGTTGCTCTTACAATAAAGTAAAATTTATTTCTCTTGTATCTTATAAAATTCAATAAATTGTTTACCAGTAAGTAATCTATTTGGACTTCCCTGCTATTTTTGTCTTAGGGATGAGACTGAACTGGAGTGCTGAGAAATGACCTAGTAAAATGCTTCATAATCAGCTAAGATTTGTGTGGCTAGCTAATGATCTGAGAGCTAAGATTTTGGTGCAATATAATTGTAAAGTCACTTTCAAACCAAAAAATATTTTTCATTATTAGGTTCACTGACATTTTTATAAATGTTCTAGAGGTATACTGCAGCGATATCTACATTTTCTTTATTTTATTTTCCTGAAATATTATTGCAGGACTTCATAAAAGACCACCCTTTAGAACATACTAGAACTATGCTTTATATTATGCATAATGTAGAAAATTGCCAAGCTTTTATAAAAGATGTTTATCATTTCTTAATGTGATTTATTTGCCTTGTGTTTAGACTATTGCATGGTAAAGTTTATTTTGTGCATATACTTTTTATTTTACTAATATATTACAAGCCATATCTCAATGACCCCTGTACATTTTTCATGCTGTCTTACTCCCAATGGCCTCTGTGCATGTAAGTAACCTGTCAAGTGACAATGCCTCTTTATTTGCTTCTTACTGTTTCCTTTCAAGAACTCCTTTTCTTTATTAGCTAGTAGCACAGAAGCATTAAAGCTCAGTCTTTAAATGTGCCCTGTATTCCTCATATCTTGTGTATATTAAAAAATTAATCATTTTTCTGTTGCATTTGAAAACCCTACAATCATTAGTTAAATCCATGTAGACTGAGACACATCTTCTCCATGCCACTAGTTCGTGATGAAGACATTAATATGTATCATTTCTCTTGTTTGTTCCTGTTGTTTGTATCTAACATAATACAGTTTTGTTCAAGAAGAAAATAAAGGATTGATTTTAAAAAATTATTTTTTAAAGGGAAAAGATACTCACAGGCCTAGATGGTTAGAATGGTAAAACTGTTTAATGTGTTGTTGTAGGTCTTTAACCCTTTCTAATATGAAATGAATTATTAATTAGTTTTAATAGTCTGAAGTTGCAGGAAGGACAGTAATAAGATTTCCATGTTTGTGGAATGGAAGAAAAATACGACTAAATTCTTGCTTGTAATATTTGGGGAAAGGTTGAAAGACATTCTTCTTTAGGATGAAATTCAAAATGCTTCAGATGGACTAGGAAGTTTTCATATCTGTATGTTTTCAAGGTCTTTTTAAAGATTTGCATATGGCAATTGACTAATTTGTAGTTTGACCAAATTGATGTAGTTTTACCTTTTCTCTAGGGTAAAAAGACTGCTGTTGAATTGAAAAAATCTGCCCTATAAAAAGAAATAGATTAAGTTAAATCCTTTGCTGCTTTAACTGGGACTTTAGTACAAAGAGCATGTGCTTTCTGATAGGCTCCACAGTCTTAATGCTGATCTTGCTAGCTGGGGACTTACAGAGCAGGCAAACTAAAGCTCCCACCACTGCCTGCTTTCCTAAGGGGTTTTGGATAATGAGAAAGGGAGAGGCATATAACTAGACTCATCCTAAAAGATGGGTGGGATATAGTTGAGGTTGTATACGCCAGTTTAGGGCTTGGAAACACTAAAAGCTCCCATACTTCAGATGCAGTCTCTCCTCCCTTCTTTTTATAGCATGCATAAATACAGAACTGAAAACTCTTGTTCATTATTCTGCTCACAATTGCTGCTTGCTGTAATCTTTATAAATATAATTCACTGCCTCCTGGCTTTTTTTTTTTTTTCTTTTCATTAGAATTTGGCAAGAATTACCAGAGATGATGTGTTATTTGACACAGGAGAAATAAGCTGGTTTTAATGAACAAAACTTGATTTCTCAATCATTATATACCTTGGCAATTGACAATAGATTGATAGGCATGATGGAATTAATCCAATTTCAACTACAGTTGAAATTATTTCCGAAATAATACTTTTACAATTTTTCCCTAAATATGGTGGAGGTTCTCTTATGTAATGACATCACATTTTGTTAGAATTCTTTGTTCTGTCACGACTTAAAAGCATGTCAATTTAACCAGCACGTGTGTTTAAAGAGAACTCTAATTACAATTAATATGGTGGTGGTTTTGAAGAATAAATACCACAAAGTATTAACACTCTTCTCTAGACGTTTCTCGGAGATCTTGTTAAAACATGATTATGAAAGTATCCCTATCTTTAGTGTAAATAGATGTTCTCATATTGTATTCATGTTGGTCACTGTCTACAGATTTTTCTTTAGTATTGCTATTTCTTAAGAATGCAAATGTGAATGGCATGCCATTTTAGCTAATTTTTGTGGTCTGCTGAATACTGCATGAAAGGACATGCAAACTTTCCTGAACATTTCACAGTAGCTTCGTTACTGCTTTTTAAGAGTTTTTCAAATGAACACTTTTGTTAAAATTGCATAATGAAATGGTTTTGTTTTTCATAACATATTTACTTGTATTGTAAATCTAAAACTTGCTAAAATTATAATTCTTAGCACAATTCCCTTAATCTGTCTTTTTTTCTTATCCTTGTGGGGTTTTCTTTTGTGTTTTAGTGTTTGATCAATTAGATCTCGTCACATATGAAGAAGTAGTAAAACTGCCAGCATTCAAAAGGAAAACACTAGTCTTACTAGGTAATTTTGAGTTATTATTCCAAACATAACAGCATAGTTTTGAACCCTTTGTGGTGGAAAATTTATACTTCATTTCTGTGTTGTGGATTAGGTGCACACGGTGTTGGAAGAAGACACATAAAAAACACACTCATCACAAAACACCCGGACAGATTTGCTTACCCCATTCCCCGTAAGTAGCAACGTCCAATGTATTGCAAAATGGTTTGTATCTTCCTTGACAACACACCCTCTCTACTACCACTCATGTTCCGTTCTGCTGAGACAAATCCAATCTTAAAGGTGAGAAGTGCGATAGGTCCAGGAATATTTCTTCTTTTGTTTTTTCAGAGGAAGGGGTAGTAAGTAGCACCACTTTTACATTGTATGTTTCTTAGTATTTGCCAATCTTCTTTGTTAAGCATACTTCTCCCTACCCCAAATGTTTGTTAATTTAAAATGAGGCTAAAACATTTTTCATTTTTCTGTGCCAATTTTACATTTACAGTTCAGGTAAGACTGGAAGAGCCTTGATGTTTAAAACTCTGTATAATTCCCATAAGAAGAAATATAAACTGGATTTAGAGGAAACCATTAATGTGTACCTTATCTGAATGTTTTAAATTACTTTTCACAACTTAGCCTTGAGGACTGGTATTATACTAAAATAACTTCAAGTTTCCAGAGATGACAATAAGAAAAAGAAAACACAATTATCTTCATTGCTTACAAGTGGGTTGTTACAAAGAGCACAGGGATGTTTTCCCTTCATGACAGCCTCTATCAATGCCATGGCAGGAATTGCATGTCCTACTATATGATCTCTTGGAGATGCTTTTTCCTCAAGCTAGGCATTCTGAAACAAGAGCATCTAGCAGCTAGCTCTGTCCGCTGTATTTCAGGCTGACTTCACAAACACCAGACGTGGCTCAGAAGTGACCTTGGTGACTGTTATGCATCAATTTAATTTTCTTTATACTTTGTTAGTGCTTTACTTTGAAATTGCACTTAGATGGTTTTTCATCTATATGGATTTTATTGTTGCTAACAAGTATAATTTTTAAGAAGTTATCTGTAAACCTGCTTGGAAGGGGAAAAGGATTAGTTGGCTGCTGATTGAAGTTCCCCAGGCTTGCTCACTAAGAAGTTAGACAAAGACCAGTACAAGCAGAAGGAAAACAGAAAGACCTAGCCCCTATGAAGGCATGAGCCATTAGATCACCCCAGCAATATCAGACTGCACTGTCTCACTGCTGTTTATATCTAGACACTAAAACCCTGGATTAGACACTTTAATAGTACAGTGCCAGGAGTTTGTGACATACATTGTACCTATGTTATTCAATACAGACATGGCTATATGGGGGAAAGGGAGTAGTAACCCAGCAAATATGTTCTCCATTTCAAAGGACTAAAACAAAGTAATAAATATTTTACAGTATGCTTTTCATCCAGTCTCTCTCAAGTACTAACTGTATTGCTGTGGGGAGGTAGAAGCTAAACGAGTTATTTTATCCTCAAATATCTATTAAAATGGACTCACCTTGACGAATATGCCTTAGATTGCCTACATAAGGTTCCTGCTCTGCGGAAGCACTGAAATTGCTTCACTGATTATATAAGAAGACTAAAAAGGCTAGACTGCAAATCAGGACAAAATTCAGGTGCTTAAGCATCAGTATGATGTTTAGATGCCTGTTTTAGACATCACTTGACCTCCAGCCCCACACTAGAAGAGCAATGGTCTCCTTTAACTTCTGTATTATATCTAATATAGTCCTATATGAATGTTTCAGATTTAAGGTATTTAGAGCTTTTAAAATGGCACTTTATGCTGGTGTTTAGAGACTCAAGTTACTTCCTTATGTTAGTGACATAAATAGATCATAGAAAATATATCACCTACACTTGGAGTATTTTGGGAACCTGATCTGACTTTCAACTAACTCTTGAGTGTGGAGTTTTGCAGAATGCTTTATGAGAAAATTATGTACCTACTGAAAACCTGATCATAAAGGTCATGTTACACACAGTGGTAGTTAATTAAAAGGATTAGTAGGTCATACATGTCTTACCACACAGGTCTGCGGAAGCAATATATTCAAAAAGTATGTTATTGCTAAGTAGCTTTCATCTCTCTTGACAAGAAATGAAGCCCTCACCCACTTTCTAGGCTTAAACTTTCACACTCAGAAAAAGAAAACCTCATAAGAATTTAAGTTAAAAAAGGAAAATGGAGAAATATTTTTACAAAAGAAGATGATTCAGTTAAAAATAGAAGTATGTTAAATTCAGTAGATCTAGGGCAGCAGTGAGTAGTATAGTGATATTATATGATTTATATAACCCATTGTTCTTGAATTCCTTAAAGTAATAACTATGATCTGTAATATTTCTGTAGAACTTTCCGTCTTTGAAATATGCTAATTAATCCTCAGAACATTGCTAATTAATCCTAGGAACAGTAATAGGTATAATTAAAAATAGAATATGAGTACAATTTTGGATACCTTGTTTGAAATTATGGTAAGGTTTTTGGAAGATCTAAGACTAGATTGGGAAGAGATGCAGTGTTTCAGATATGTCACTGACATAAGTATGATAGTGGAAAAATATGAGAGTAAATAAGTTTGTGAGGAAATATTAGAAGAGAGAGAAGCAAGAGGATATCAGTGTGCCTGTGGGGAAAAGAGGAGCAGATGGCCTACAGAATCACAGAATGGTTGAGATCCCTACCTCTGGAGGTCATCTGGTCCAATCTCCCTGCTCAAGCAGGGCCACCTAGAGCCAGTTGCCTAGGACTATGTCCAGGTAGCTTTTGAATATCTCCAAGGATGGCAGCTCTGCCACCACTCTGGGCAATCTATGCTGGTGCTCAGTCACCCTTACAGTGAAAAAGTGTTTCCTTACATTCAGACAGAAGCTCCCGTGTTTCAGTGTGTGCCCATTGCCCCTTGTCTTGTCATTGAGCACCACTGAAAAGAGACTTCCTCCATCTTCTTTACACCTTCATAGAATCATAGAATAGAATCATTTAGGTTGAAAAGACCTTTAAGATCATCAACTCCAACCATAACCCTCCTTTACCAAGTCTGCTACTAAACCATGTCCCTAAGTGCCACGTCCACACGGCTTTTAAACACATCCAGGGGTGGTGATTCAACCACTTCCCTCCCTGGGCAGCCTGTTCCAGTGCTTGACAACCTTTTCAGTGAAAAAAATATTCCTAATGTCCAACTTAAATCTCCCATGGTCCAACTTGTCGTCCTGTCACTTGGTACTTGTGAGAAGAGACCAGCACCCACCTCTCTACAACCTCCTTTCAGGTAGTTGTAGAGAGAGATAAGTGCGCCCTTCAGCCTTCTTTTCTCCAGGCTAAACAACCCCCATTCCCTCAGCTGCTCCTCATAAGACTTGTTCTCTAGATCCTTCACCAGCCTTGTTGCTCTTCTCTGGACCTACCCCAGCACCTCGATGTCTTTGTTGCATTGAGATGCCTAAAACTGAACAAAGTATTCAAGGTGTGGCCTCATCAGTGTCGAGTACAGGGGGACAGTCTCTTCCCTACTCCTGCTGGACACACTATTCCTGATACAGGCCAGGATGCTGTTGGCCTTCTTGGCCACCTGGGCACACTGCTGACTCATATTCAGCTGGTTGTCAATCACTACCCCCAGGTCCTGTTCCGCCAGGCAGCTTTCCAGCCGCTCTTTTCCAAGCCTGTACCATTGCATGGGGTTGTTGTGGCCCACGTGGAGGACTCAGCCCCATCAGATCATTAATTAAGATGTTGAACAGGATTGTGCTCTGTACTGGCCCCTAGAGTAAAATGGAAATGTTAACTGAATTGCTTAGAAACTGTAAAAACTGTGAGATCTGGCCTTTGTTTGCTGTTGAAAGCAGCCGATAGTCTTATAGTCTTGACCAGGTAGACTTTTTATGACCTTCCTCTGTTGTTATGTTCTTCCTCTGTTATATTTTGATTTTTACCTTTTCCGCATCTCTCCATCTCCTGCTTTTCCCAACACACATCCCCCAGACTCCTGCTTTTCCCAGACCCTGTCACTCTGCCTACCTTAAGCTCATGCTTCATTGTTCTGTATGTGGTTTGGCAGGTCATCATTCAGTTAGTAAGTATTGATAAACCAAACAAAAAGCCATAGAAAAGCTTAATATTGCTTTTGTACTAAATATTTTGTATTTTGTATTTTCAGACACAACTCGACCTCCAAAGAAAGATGAAGAAAATGGGAAAAATTACTACTTTGTATCACATGACCAAATGATGCAGGATATATCAAACAATGAATATTTGGAATATGGCAGCCATGAGGATGCAATGTATGGGACAAAACTGGAAACAATACGAAAGATCCATGAGCAGGGACTAATTGCAATACTTGATGTAGAACCTCAGGTAACTAATTAGAAGTAAATGAAAATGGAACTCAATCACAAATCCTTCAACGTTATTTTATTGGGATATGTTTGTTTTTATTGATTGCACACTAGATAATTAATGCATACAGTAATGTGGTAAAAAAGTCTCTGGAAGATCAAGGTATCAATCTATGAGGTCGAATTCTGGTAATTTTCTGGTTAGAAGAACATACAGCAGAAACAAATTCATAGTTTAGTTTGCTATGCAACCACTGCAGCTTGAAAATCTACTTACCATATAACTTTTTACTATATTAGCCTCATGTCCAGTAAAATGTATCAAAACAAGTGATTGTCATGGCCTGCTAGGAGTAACATTTTCAGAAATTTCTCTTTGATGCTCTATTAGAGGGCAATCTTGTTCCTAACTGACTCTTGCCTCCATATCACTACTGAGCACGGTCAGAAACATTTGTGACCGATCACTGATTTTGATCCTGTTTGCACAATGACCAGCTCAGTGTTGTTAGTTTATACGCTCCTTTCTGTCTTGCAGTGTTTTACTTTTTGGAAGAAGGCAGGAAGGAAAATCAGGTTCTCAAGAAACACTAATAGTTTGTTCATTGATTATATAAAATCTTCAGTGGAAAATTCTGATACATTTCCTTTGAAATATCCATGTAGTCATGACTTTCAATTCACAGAGATGTGTTTTACGCATTTTCTTAAATGGAACAATTAATATGGACAAATGTGATGTTTATGTTATTGGAGGAAGGGAGATTGAAGGAAACAGAAGGAAAGACAAAACTGTAGTCAGTGTTATCTATTTAAATTGACTGCCTTCTTTCTTCTTTGTGAACAGATTCAAGTTCAAATTCTTCAACAATTTTGTAACAGAAATATGATACCTGGCTAGATTATATAGGACAGTTCACATAGTATGCTGATGTGGTGCTGTTCTGAGAAATAAAATCCCACATTTAACGGTTTTCAGGGAGAGCAGCATTTATAGTTAGTTCAAATGG
Organism: Brachypteracias leptosomus; assembly: GCA_013401335.1. Lineage (NCBI taxonomy): Eukaryota > Metazoa > Chordata > Aves > Coraciiformes > Brachypteraciidae > Brachypteracias > Brachypteracias leptosomus. The sequence continues at coordinate 39,889 of VYZX01031857.1, forward strand.
AGCTGCTGTTAAAAGGAAACTCTCTCAATAAATCTTTTTCAACTTGCATTATTCAGAAGCATAACAATTCTCAGAAGCCATTTTAATATTTGCCAGAATATATTTACATTTGGTAACAGCCAGCTTCGCTATACTTCCTCCAGCATGTGTCTAGCAAGCCTCTTTCTTAACCAGCTTCCTCATGCACCCATCTCAGCTCATTAAGTCCAGCTCGTTTGTGGACTTAGTCCCAGTTATCTTACACCACTTGCTTGTTTTCCCTTGGGTACTCTTAGTTAAGTGACTTTCCTTGACTTTCACATATGAGGTTTGTCTCTTGTTTAGCAGAGGTTGGCATAGATGATAGATATAGATGGGTTTTAAGCAGCAGAGATTAAAACCTCTTAAGCTTGGGAAAAGGATGGATTGTGGAGTTTTGTTTGGGTTTGTTTTTTTTTTTAATGAAAATACTTTGGAGATGACAGGAAATGGAAGGAGCAAAAAAAGATTGACCTTTAGTAGTCTTACTTTATCTTGTCCATACATTTGAGTTCAGCAGAGGTATGTTTACTTACTGTCCTGCACTTTAGTCTAGCTTGGATCTGAACCAAAGTTACATGCATGGCAGCTCTGTGTGTCACTCAGTAAATTATGACTAATTCAACATTTTAATGAGAACCTTTTCCTCTTTTGCATAGATTTGGTTCAGGGGATTGGTACTGCATTAGTGCTGTGCTCACTTTTTTAAAACTTCATTATGCTTACTTTTTAAAACCTCTTTTTCTTTAACCTCTCACATCACATTTTCATTTGTTTCAGAAAATAAATGTTGGTAGGTCGAAAAAGTTAGACAAAAAATGATATTCTAATCAATATTTATTCTAAAATACAGTTAGCTCTTTTCCCTACTTATGGCATGACTGAATTTTTTTGCATGGTATTAATCATTCAGTTAAAATGCAAAAACAATTCTGCACTCTTTGAGACTGCATAGACAGAGCCTCTCTGAAAATGCTTTCATTGTCTTGAAAACTCCCTTTATTTAAGGATAAACATATGGTTTGACCACGAAAAATGTAAAATAATGCAAAAAGTTAAGTGTCTGTATTACTCAGGTCTTGACTCTGACTCAGCTGAAAACAAATTCCAGCAGTGGTAAATCATGATTTTGTTTCTTTTGCTTGTCTCACTAAACTTATTTTACATTGATTGTTGGGAGATTCTTCTAAAGTATCTGTTGTGGTGGTTTTTTTCACATAGGCATTGAAGGTCCTGAGAACTGCAGAATTTGCTCCTTTTGTTGTTTTTATTGCTGCACCTACGATTACCCCAGGCATCAATGAGGTATGGCATGTTGCAATCTAATGGCCTATCAGAGACAGAATTAAGAATGAGATTCAGATATGCAGATAAGACTCTTTAGTGATTTCTTTGTAAGTGGAGAGGCAGAGAGCCAGTTGTATAGCAGCATTATTAAGTTGATTGAGATGTATTTATTAAGTTCAAAATACGAACTTCAAGTTAAAGGATCCACATAATGTATTCTAAAAATACATATTCTTCTATTTCATTCCCTGCCCTAGCTCAAAGATCCATTTCCAAATCATTGACAAATCATTGGCACAAATTTCTCAATTCTGGGTTGCAGTGCTAGCACTGGGTTACAGCTGGCCAGAACTGAAGAAATGGGTGTGCGTGATGGTGCTATCATCCACCTTTATCTTTTAGTATCTTTTTTCTATACAGCAAATATATATCAGAAATAGACTTATTATTGTTCTCTACGATTTGGAAGCTTTGATCAAAGGGGTAATTGCTTATGGAATAATGTTAAGTACTCACAGATGTCCACATCCTGAATTTCCTGATTAGTTTTTATAGAGTATCCACTCTGCAGTTTGCTACTGATTTCAATGATGATATCAAGCAATTGTGGATTTAGCTCACAACAGGGCAAACACTATTTAAACAAACACTTTATCTGCTCAGCCTTTTTTAAACCATTTTATTAAGATATTTAATCAATTGGATCTGTTCCAGATCTCCTAGATGTCTCCTTGATCACACAAAAATAAAGTCAGAACCCTGTCTCTACATCCTGTTTCTATAGACATGTAATTACAGTATCATAACTATGAAATTACGACATCACTGCAGAGGCTTGCAGGAAAATAAGGAACAATATAAACATATTTAAATGCAAATATCCTGAACAATTACGAAAATAGCAAATGGAAGGTGGTCTTGAGCTGCAATTCTAATGGCAGCTGAGGCATTCTACTAGTTCACTATTGCTGAAGGGAGTGATTCTCTCCAACTTGCTTCTGGGACATATATTGCCAGTTTGCACTGGCCGTGGCACTTTCCAGATCCTTCAGTGAGCTACTTTAGCTCTAAATTGGATTTTTGATAGTTTTCAAGCAGCTCACAAAGGCCCTGACAGGCACCAATGCCAGAACAACCAGTGAAGGCATATAGCCAGGAAGAGCAATGGGAGGGGGAAGAAGGATCTTCTAACTTTCACAGTAGTTAAGTTACTGTGTCTAATGGACCCATACCCTAACTGGTAAATGTCATGAGTGTACAGACAAAGATCTCTCAGGACATTACAATTTGCACTGTTATTGAAGTGACAGTTTGCTTAATTGCTGCTGGTGGTGTATGCTATAAATCAGTACAATCTTGAGGAAATGCTACAATTTTTGTATTCTACACTGAATTTGCAAACCAATGGCATGGTATCACTGAAAAAATAGTTAGAATCTTTCTTAGGGTGTGTCAGGCAAGCATTGTGCTCAAATCGGTGCTCAGGCAGCCGGGTACCTTGTGGAATCATGTAATTGCTTGAGTTTGTTGCCTCCGTACCTGTGTGTCAGCTTTCAGATATTCTTTCTTGGCCTCATTCATCTGCCAGTGGTACTTAACTTATAATCTTCCAGCTGTAGGATGTAATACAGAGACATTTGAGGGAGAAAATGTTCATATGAGAGAAAATATTTTCCGTGGTACACTGGGAAGAGGACAGAAATGTAGCTTTTAGAGTAGTGGTGGGGAAATACTTTTTCATGCTAAAGAAATATTAGTAGAAGTATTGTGTTCTAAATATTTGCATTCATTGTGTCTTTATTTTAAGATCTTGTGACTAAAGTCTCTGTACATGCAGGGTTTCACTCAGGTACCCGAATTGTTGAACTGAGGCCACACTTACAAAGCATGCTAATTTATGAATCGATCAAACATAAGGAAAGGGAGGGGCAGGAAATGGTAATAGCAATAGACCTTACCCAAATACGAGGTTTACTGGGCTGCATGAAGGGAGATATGCAAATGGTGTCTACATGTTAGCAGCCTGCAAGGCAACAAACAAGAGTGGAGAGTGTGTTTCATATTTCCCATTCATGCTTCCTTTTTGAAAGGTTCATTTGCATAATGAGTATCCCTTTCTGTTTACCCTCTTATCCTGCTTTGTTTATTTTACTTACACTTTTTGAGAACACTTCTGTAAATTGCTGTCCTTTTTTCCCCCCTTATGTTTTCTTAAATTTCATCTTTGCTTTTCTTTTCATTTTCCTGCACTCGTACTAATTGTACATAGCTGCCAAAATGGTGCAGAAAATTGCCTGTAAGTACCAGCTAGGGACTGACAAGGTAGTCCTGGTTATTTCAGTAGCTTTAGAATGTAGATATGCTTGTTCCCACTCAACCTTACTTTCACCATTGGAATAAAAATATAATGTTATAATGACTTTGGATATCTGCACTAAAATTATCTGCTAGTAAAAAAACTCTAGAGTAAAATTTCTACTCTTAAAGCTGTACATCTGAACTTCATGGTAAAGTCAGTGCAGAGGGAGGCCTGATCTTAAAACTCTCTCTCTTGAGACACTTTAGCTTATTATAGACCACACAAAATATCACAATAAGAAAGGACCACACAGGAAGACTTAGGAGACAAAACATTTTGCTTTCCAACTGAATATAGCAGTGCACTAGGAGCAAATCTGCAAAGCATAAGACCAATTTAAATCATAAAGGATATCTCCCAGAGTGTACCCACCTGTCTAATCATGAAGGAAACTTAAATCAGACTATTGTGCTAAAACAGAGAGGAGAGAGCATATCGGGAAGCATTGGAATAGTTCCTCTTTCCTCCAGCTGTTTTCTACCTCCCATTGCCCAGGCAACAGCAAGGAGGAGTTGACAGGCTCCACTTTTTTGATCTAAATCTTTATTGAGCTAAATTCTTCTGAATTTTAGCTATGCTCCCTCCCTTCCTACAGCCAAAGAATAAAAGGAATTTTTCTTTAGAGGTTTGCAATCCACCAGATGTTTAAATTAAGGAGAATTTCTTTCTGTTGGAGCAAATTTGGAAAAGGCCTGATGGCATGTTACATTGTCCACAGCCTTAGAAGGGAATAAGAGTAGTTTGTTAGGCTGTGCTTTGGCTGTCACAAGAGGCAGCTATTGTCCTATGTGCTTCAAGGCCAAGAAAAAACAGCCCTCAGAGACCGAAGATATCACTGGTGGCCATTGTGCATGTGGGAGAGATTTCATGCATAAAAGCCACATTTCACTCTTTTCTGTCCCAGCTATGGTGAAGGAGATAACGTTAAGAAAATGAACTGAATTCTAGTGATAAGAAAGAAAAATCTTTTCCAATAATGGATGCACTGCAACTAGACCCACAGAAAACGCCTACTGCAGGAATGCCAAGGGAAGAAGAAAAGACAGATGTTCTGCTCCCAAATGTGTAATTACTGAAGTTGTGGCCGTTCATTTGTCTGTCTGCAGATAGCTGAACATTTTGATAAATGTCTTCTTGACACTTTTGAGAGCACAGCTGCTGGAGAATATTCTTTTTGGAGAATAATCTGGGATGTTCACTATTCAAAATTTAAGAAATTTTAGAGAAATTGAGAGGAACTTTCTACAATAAAAATGTTGAGGAAGTGTTAGCTTTTAAGATTCATTTTGGCAGTTAAGACTTACAGACACAGAAGAAATATCCAAGTTTGATGTGGTTTTGAATGTACAAATAGGTACTCTGCCACAAACACAGGTGAATTTTGGTCCCAGAAAACTAAATCAAGAACTATAATCTCTTTTCATTTGCAGTATGTTAGAAAGTTTGAGCCTATTTGAAAACTGCTGCAATGGCCCATCCCAAATTTATTACTGCCCCTAGAAGTATATGAAAAAAGTAATGTTTTACATTTCCAACAGGCTAGGAAATTTAGATATTCCAAAATACAACCCATTTGATCCCAGTAAAGTTGGATCTAGGAGAAGCTAAGCCAGAAAAATATTAACATTTAATGAATTTTTGAAACTCTTAGTTTTGTGGCATTTATTTGTGCAAGGTAAATATTAGTACTCATTCATTTCTACCTAACAGTTGAGATTTTAAGATGAGAGAGCTGTAAGCTTTTCAGATTTTTCTTCTCAGTCAGAGTAAGATAGATGCTTTAGTGAGAAGAGTTCATTCTCACACTTGTAGGTAAAGATGACACTGATGGGAAATCTGAATAGCAGTTTAAAATCTACATAAGACTTAACAGTTCTAAGGCTTCGTGGAGGTTTTTCAGGTAGTTAGCCTTGTGCCATGAGATTAAAACTCTTTTAAAGGTGTAATATGATTTTACTAAGATTGGCTTTAAATATATTATTCATCTTAGCTAGATATGTCTAAAGCACTGAAAATATTCTGCTTGACATGTATAAAGTTTTTTTCCTTTATAGTTAGTCTAAGCAGAAAAGTTTAGAACCTCTGCTGATAGAAACTGATGTCTCTTTTGGAATCTATGAGAAGTTAGCAGTTCATCTAATAAGGTTTTTGGCTTAAAGACACTGGGCCATATGAAATGTTCCAAAAGATACTAAATATTAATATTAATTCATATAATCCAATTTGTTGATAGCATAGATTGTTTGCATGCACCGGTATTTTCTATGGAGGTTCCAGATGTCACTGTTGATGCATAGTGGTCGATGCAAGGAGTATGCCTTGTACTGAAGCACATGTGAGGAGTATTTGTCTGACTTTGAAGGAAATTAGTAGTGATTATCAAGTGAACACAACATCCCACCCTCATTTGAGGCTGCAGCTTCAGGACAGAAGCAGAACTGTAACTTTGGTACAGAACTTCTCCTCCAGAAGTGACTGGTTTCATAGCTACAGGGAAGGAGAACTGTCTCAGCACAGGTTGTTCCCTTCAGAGGACCTGAAAGCCACTATTCCACTGTAATTACTAATACTTGGGAAGTCTAAACAGAAAAAAAGGGAGGGGGGAGTCTGTAGGGAGTACATATAGCTGTTTTCACAGGGCAAAAGGCTGCCATAAATTCAGATGGAAGCTTCACTTGCAGAGGGAAGACTCATGCAGGGGCAGAGCTGATGTTATGATTTATTTTTTTTTTTCCAATCTCCTGTGTCTGTACTTCCTGCAGCATAAAACTGTGTTGTCATAAAGTGTATCCCAGTTAATTGATCAAGTAAGGTGACCCTATACATCATAGAACAGCAGGAGTCTCTACTGTTCATATCTAATTTTGCCCCAAACGTGGGGAAGGAACTTGATTACTTTTCTGTGGCTATTTCAAGGTTCCTGAGAACAGCAGTTCTTTTTTTTTATTATTTCTAAGTGACTTTGCAGGAAGAGAATTCAAACTTTAAATTGCTGCAGAGCCCTAGAAAGAAGCCTTTTGCAATCCCGCTCTCTCAGAAAGGCAGACCTCACTAACAAAGCCCATCGCTATAGCATTGCTGGCTGCACAAGAGGCCAGCAGTGCACCCACACAGAAGGATCTACTTTCTGTAAGGACATTGAGACAAAGCTATGGAGAACACCAGATGGAGGGCACCAGTCTGCTGTCGTTGGCCCTTCTTGAGCATGGGCTGTGTGGTTCATCTTCAGGATCTCACACTATGAGACACTGGAAATGGCATTGCTCTGAAATAGAACCACGGAGTAGTGCGGAGTGAGAACTTCCTTATCAGTAAATGATTGCTAAAGGAAGTAGACCTAGAAGACCATTGTTGAACAGGAAACATTACCAAAACTGGGAACAGCTGATACCTGACAATATACCCTCTCCTATTTCTTGTATTCTTAGCTGAACATAGGCCAAATAGCTTGTATTTGTGCACTTTGTACATTTTATTCATACCTGATCTCCATTGCTCATGTCTGTGCTGCTTTTCTAAGCTTCCATCCTCTGCCTTGCTTTTTTAACACTAGACTTGTGTTTTGTCTCAAGTAACGTCAATAACCAAGTGCTGTTTGAATGTCAGCTTCAAGAGAGAAATTGTGCCATTTCTCCCATGTGATTTCCATAGATTTAGGTGGGGGATCTAAACCACCTGGGCCTCCCTACGGCTTTTTTGCCCACTTCCTTCTCTGTAAGCAACAGTTAGAAAGCTGGTGTAGAAGAGTACGAAAGGATCCAACTTCTCTCTCTCCCGTTTTCTTTTCTGACCACCAAACAGGATGAATCTCTTCAGCGCCTGCAGAAGGAGTCTGAAATTTTACAGAGAACATATGCACACTACTTTGACCTAACAATCATCAACAATGAAATTGATGAAACTATCAGGCACCTGGAGGAAGCCATCGAGCTTGTGTGTACAGCCTCACAGTGGGTCCCAGTCTCCTGGGTCTACTAGACCAGTCACGGGAGAATTGAAAAAAATCTGTCATTACTGGGAACCACCTCATACATGGAAAACCTCTTCGTTATTGACCTTGTGTCAACAGGTCTGGGCCCCTAGAGACTACCTAAATGTAGTGTGACCTAAAATATAATTATTGTCATGTCCGAATAGATAGGAGGAGGGGGAAGAAAGATTAAACACTAACTTAAAGAGACAGTATCTTTTTTTTAATCATTTCTCCTAAACTTTAATAAAATGTATCTTTAAATATATGTATTATTCAGTCCTTTGGAATGTTATATTTTTGGAAATCATAGCTTTTTATTTCAAGGGCCCCTAAAAACTGCACAAAATAGATGCTGCTTTCTATAATCTATTTTAATAGTAATAATAATATGATTCTGTTACCTTAACTTGGGGGTGGAACACTACATTCTTTTTAGAGTCTGATTTTATGGATTGGAATACTTTGCTTTCCTTTATTTATTTGAAGTAATTAGTCTAGTCGTTACAAAACAAATTCATAAATTTTAAAGGCCTTTTTTCGCTTTTTTTTTTTTCTAGGATAGTATTTTTAAGTACTTTTGTGCAACATCCAGATAATGTGATACTGTCTCTTTGAAGAACTCTGTAAAACTTTAAGAAATTTGAAATTGGGTCTTGACTCTTAATGCATGTGGACAGTCGCAAGCGTTCATGCCGTTGGTGTATCTGTGTTGATAAAACCTGTAATCTACAGCAAAGTACATTCCGTTCATGGGAACACGTACCCAAGGGAATAAAGTAAAATATTATTCTGACTAAGTTGTAAACCTATGCACATCCCTTGCATTTTGGGCAACTT
>VYZX01031857.1:48398-100780 GCA_013401335.1 Brachypteracias leptosomus
AAACCAAACTGATTTTTATTAATAATAATCATGTAGTGAAATGTGTTTGTAATTTTGTCTCAATTTAATTTGTTGTAAGGTGGGAGGGGGCGAATACTGGTTTCACCATTTCAGATCTGTGTTGTCTGAGAGTATTAATGTTTTAATTGAGTTTAAGCAAAGAAACGCTGATTTTTAATATGTATGTAATTGTTTAAAAATGCACACATTTTAAAAGAAAATACTGTGCAATGAAGAAACCAGTTTAGGCATTGCGATAAACTGACTATTCCAAAAGACTCATCTACAACAGCCCTGTAAATTCCTTTAAAAATGGTATTTGACTCTACAGTCTGACCAATTTTTTTTATTTTAAATATACTTCCTTTTATGTGTTCAACAATGAAATGCTTTTGGGTCCTTCATTTCATTGCAGGGAGTTTCAAGAACAAATCAGTGACTCGTGCAGTGAGAAAAGGTTTCTTAAAGTATGTGAAGGGAAGGCTGTTGTAGGGGCACAGCCTGTGTTTGGTTTGAGGGGCTCTGCTCTGTCTGTACCAGCACAAGTTCAATTAATTTAGAATTAGAGCAGAGCCAAGTGAGAAAATGTAACCATGTGCTGACCCAGTGTTTTGTTTCCCTTCTTCAGGCTCCAGGTGATTTGCATTTTTTTATGAAAATGGTTAACAAACATCGCAACCTCTTTAGGTGTCAGAAATAGGATATTCCTTAAAATGATTTAACTGTTGGCTGTGCTGTTGTCTAGTATGAAGTGTAGTGTTTATATGAAAATGATACAACGTTCTCAAAGGATTTATCCTCCAAGTTGAACTATCAGCTGTAGCTGATCTGTGGGATGTTCTCATTGTTTGGGACCACTGCACATGAAAAGGTTCTCACAGTTGAAGCTTTATTATAGGGGTAATTATCATAAAGTGCATGGGTTGCTAATTTTCTCCTGCCTACTCCTACTGCAGGTCAGGTGGTCAAATCTCTGTTCTTGTAAAATCCTCAGGCAAAATCTAGGTCCAGCTGGGCATCCTAGCCAGCCAGGTCAGGCAAGGTGTTTCTTTTGTGAGATATCACAGCAGAGCTTGCAGCCTGCAGCACAGAAAGGAACTTGATCCATCACTTTACCCCACCTGCTGAACCCACTTACACTACAGCTGGAACCACAGTTCTGTGACCACGTCCCAAAACAAGCACTGGAACCGAGTCCCTTGAGTTTGTGTCTGTGGAGTGCTGGAAAGGAACCAATGGAAAATTATCTGTCAGTGAGTAAGAGGGAACCTTTCGGAGTAATAGTAGCTGCTGATCCATTCTGAATTTAGCCCCTGTAAAAGGGGATAGGTGCAAACCATGAACTATTTAGTGAGTAAGAGGTAATTTTTCAAGTAGTCGTGCTTTGTCATTGTAGTTCTGGATGAACCTTAGCAGGTGCTCCTGTAGATCAGCTGCTGCAATGGTAGTGTTACACACGAGCTGAGCCCATCCAAGTGGTAGGTTCACTCACTTTCAAAACTACCTCTTTTCCCAGTAAAGCACAAAGATGGGAAGACCTACTGAAAATCAAGCAGTGGAGTGTTTCTGATGTTAGAAATACAAACTTCTCTGGTAAGCATTGGTATCTGACTTCAGTGACATGTTCTTCATGTCAAATGTTTATGACATTAAACAGGTAAAGTAGTTTTGATAATTTGTGTATAGTCCACCATGAATGTTTTCACTACACAATTTTGACTCTGTTACTGTGAATTTCTTGGAGTTTCTGTGTTTCCAGCCCGTAAGGAAAGAAAACTCATAAGGCCCATGAGGGTGCTTCTGCCATGTAGATGATAATAAGTAGTGATTTAATGTAACTAATACACTTTTCTTAAGTGGAGCTACCATTCAGTTAATATTACACAGTAGAAAGACTAACTTGGAGAGCTTTTTTTCTTTTATTCTCACTGTATAGCCTTTTATCAAGAGACAGAAACTGTAAAGCACATCAGTTAGCATACTGTCCTGACTCCTCTTTACCACAGACTGTTTTCCTTGTAGGAACCTTCAGTAGCAAAAGATTGACTTGGAACCCCCCTAGGCTTTAAGTACAGCTGAACCACACAGCCCAGTGAGCTCCATGAACCGGTTTCAGCACAGTCCCAGGAAGAGCAGAACAAGCCCAGGCCTCCTCAGTCTGTCCAATCCACCCCACCACTCCCTCCTGCCCTGCCCAAACCCTTCTGATGTGTCTGTTATTTGTGTGGTATGTAAGGGGCAAAAGGCTGCCATAAATTCAGCTGGAAGCTCTGCTTGCAGAGGGGAGACTCATACAGGTGCAGAGCTAATGTTATGATTTTTTTTTTTTTCCAATCTTCAACTGGAGAGGGGTACTCCTCATACTGTAAATACCACTGCATAATTTAGAGCACCTCTTGGACTTCTCTAAATTTATGCTGAATGTGACCTCAGAAGCAGCCCTGGGATTGGGAAGAAACAAATATTTCTGTTTGCCCCTTTTATACTTTATTTTTGTACAGGGGCTCATAAATTTGTAAAGAAAACTTGATCTTACCAGTATGCTGCCTCTCAGTCTGACTGATGCCTGTGATTTCAAGGTGTTAAGTTGGTCCAATAAATGTTCATTAACCTCTGCTTTCATTTACTTAATAAAAGTACACTAGGTTATTCAACGTCTCAGAGTGGTAAGATTATTGCATGGAAATGGTAACCTAGTTTAGACAGTCCAGGCCACTGTCATGCAGCCCACAGCATGCAACTATTTAAAATCTGAGGGGCGTTTTTAATCTCATCACCAAAACTGAATGTTTTAGCATTGGGGTTTTTTTCATTTGCTTTGGGTCAGGAAAGATGCTGCGCCACTGGCCTCTTAGCGAAGATATTGCTGCCTACTTCAGAAGCTTCATTAGCAAGGTTACTCAGTTGATTTTGAAAGGACAACATAGAAGATGGGATGTTAAAGCCTGAGCAGCATTGAACTGGAGTGTATTCTTCAAGAGCTGGATACTAGAGCCAATAGGAAAAGTTAATGCACAGACTAACTCGTATTTGTTCCATTTTTACTCTTCTCTAAGGAAGTTATTTCAGAGTGCTGTTATTTAAACAAATAATACTTGGAAATGCTGACGAAGCTCACGAGGTTTTTTTGCAAATCTAGGTTGAAATATTAGATGCAAACAGTTCTGGTCCCATTCTCTTCCACTGCACTTAGTTCTCAACATCTTTAATGAAGGCAGTTAGAACTCAATTTCAGGCTTTAAAAAACTAGGTAGAAGAGCATTGTTGAAAACTACAGGAAAAGTAAATTTTTCAACTGACTTGAGTAAGAGTCATCTGTTTTTATAACCTAACTTGACAGAATATGGGCTAAAGCAGACACCACAAAGAGTCTCCTTTCTTTCTGTAAAGCATATTCATTTTCTTAATAAGCCTGTCTCTCAGACCAGTTTCTTCACTACTTTTAATGAGCTAAGATGTACCTGTAACTCTTACAAGGAGACTGCTGCACATTATGTCAGATAGTCACATACAAATTAAAATATCTGCACAACAGGAAATATATCATAGGCAAGCAGGGCAGCAGTAACTTCTCCTGAATGATTGTGCATACTGTGAAGATACAAGCAGAAGTTTGAGGAGAGTGTATTTTTTCTAATGCTGCACAAAAAAATAGCCATTTAAATGTTTACCATGAGGTTTACTTCCACTTGCTGGTACACACAGTTATTGTACCTACAGTAGTTTTTACTTTTTTCCCCTTAAGTGATTTTTATCAGTCCTCTGCTCCAATCCTGTGAAAGCTGGACTGAAGCAACTACAGAAGCTTTTTGACTTCTTACAATTTAGCCTCAGTTAAAGGCTTTTAAAGCCTCTTTCCCAGTCCTATACATTACATAATTAATTCTTACCTCAGAAATGTGTTTCCCATAGCTGTAATCTCAGTTAAGATTTTTTTTTTAGATCGCTTTTCATGTAGTCTTAAACTTTCTAAGAAAAAATAAACCCTAGAATCACAGAATGGTTTGGGTTGGAAGGGACCTTAAACATTATCTAGTCCCAACCCCCCTGCCATGGGCAGGGACACCTCCCACTAGATCAGGTTGCTCAAAGCCCGCATGCAACCTGGCCTTGAACACGTTCAGAGAGGGAGCATCCACAATTGCCCTGGACATCCTGTTCCAGTGTCTCACCACCCTCACAGTGAAGAATTTCTTCCTTACATCTAATCTAAATCTACCCTCTTTCAGTTTGAAACCATTACCCCTTGTCCTATCACTATGCTCCCTGATAAATAATGCCTCCCTATCTTTCCCGTAGACTCCCTTTAAGTACTGGAAGGTCTCCCTGGGGCCTTCACTTCTCCAGGCTGGACACCCCCAACTTTCTCAGCCTATCCTCATAGAAGGGGTGTTCCAGCCCTCTGATCATCTTTGTGGCCCTCCTCTGGATCCACTCCAACTGGTCTATGTCCTTCTTGTGCTGGAGGCTCCAGAGCTGGACGCAGTACTCCAGGGGGGGTCTAAGGAGAGTGGAGAAGAGGGGGACAATCACCTCCCTTGACCTGCTGGACACGCTTCTTTTGACACAGCCCGGCATACAGTTGGCTTTCTGGGCTACACACACACATTGCTGGCTCACATTGAGTTTCTCACCAACCAGCATCCCCAAGTCATTCTCTACATGGCTGCTCTTAATCTAGTCATCACCCAGCTTGGAATTGTGCTTGGAATTGCCCTGACCTATGTGCACCTTGCACTTGGCCTTGTTGAACTTAACAAGGTTCGCACAGGCCAACCTCTCAAGCTTTCCAAGGTCCCTCTGGATGGCATCCCTTCCTTCCAGTGTATTGACCACACCACACAGCTTGGTGTCACTGGCAAACTCATTGAAGGTGCACTTGTCCCCACTGTCCATGTCACCAACAAAGATGTTAAAGATCTTAAAGGAGTTGTGTGTATTTGCAGGTCCATGCATTCTACTGTATCTCTTCTTAGCAACTGCCTTGGGAAGATCAGGTACAAGCAAATTAAATCTGGCCACATCTCTACCTTATGTTCTTATAATTAATACGTAACTTGAGCCTGGCTTTGTGTTTTGGAAGATAATTGAACTAGTAGCACATTCCACACTGTATCCTTAAAAGAGTTCATGTTGAATATTATCAAAGTAATTGCAATTTTTCCCTTATCAGTAGCCATAGCTGATTTTTCTATCTGCGCAAAGGAAATACCCAAGGGCAAGAAGGGAATTTGCTGGGTTTTAAGTGTAACTCATCTTGAAGCTGAAAGATTAATCTGGTTTTCTCCCTTGCCAGCCATCCAGTGGAGTCTCCACTTTCACTGTTTTTCACAAAACAGTTATGGTGGTGGGACTAGTCCTGAAAATAGCAGGGATAACATGCGGATTGTGCTGGATGGCACAGCTAACAAACCAGGGAACATATCAAAAGCACGACCAGGCTTTTAAAAGAGAGATGCAGCAGAGCAGACAGAGCTCCATGGCATCAACCCAAGCCCAGATCTGCTATCAACTAATTCATTGAACATATGAAAGTAAACGTAAATCCATGTGAAACAGCAGAGTTGTCATACACTTGAGTCCATCTTTGTGTAACTGGGGGTGGGGGGAGTGGGTGGCATGACGCTCAGAAGCCTGATTTTAAGGTGAGTTTTCCTAGCGGTTGGCAAATGTGTCTTACCTCTCTGTGTTACTTAGTATCCTTATCACAAAAGATCTTTGAATATTCATCTCCATATTAAGCAGAAGGAGATGTGGAGGAGAGAGAGATTGATCAATAGTTTTGTAGAATATCCTAATCAATGGTAAATATTACAGGTGACAACGATGTTATAACATGTTAACACTGAATGCTGAAGAAACCAGACTTACATAGAAATTACGTTTTTTTTAAACTCAGTCCTTCTCCACTAAATTCAACAATTTAGATATCTAAACATCTTCTTACTCTGCCTTACAGCCGTCTTCGTTTACTAGGATGGATATAACAAAAGCAACAGGTCTGTGTCAAAACCATAACCCAGTAAAATTTGTTGTTTAACAAATCATTAAAGATTTATGAAGTTACCCAGTAGGTGAAAGAAGATAAATTCCATGGGGTTATTTTCTGTGTATTCTGTAAACTTTCACAACTGTTTTTTTTTTTAATTTAATATTAGAAAAAGAATACATACAAATAAACTTTGCAATGCATAAAAAGCAGATTTGTCTCAAAAACTCACAAGTTAACTAATCATTATGACTCTCCTAAAGTAAAACAGTCTGGTTTTTCACTTACCAAAATAAGCATTTCAGTAAAGCCTTTGGTACATTTCTCAAGTGTTAGGAAGGAAGAGGAGAGAGATCCTGCTCCCAGGAAAATACCTTGTTGACCTTGTCAGCTTGAGCAGTTGCCCCTGCCAGGGTCTGCCCTGGATGGGTTTTAGTGCCAGCAGTTTGAGGGCTTCACTCTGCCAACACTGTTTTTTTACGATCTGTGATTTTAAATTAGCAAGACTTCAGATGGAGATGGAAAAGAAAAAGCTTTCACTTTCTTGTGTGTATATGTTGCTGGGATCAATGTTTTCCCTCTGGCTGTAATTTGGAGTACTCCTTCGGCATGAAGGCAATGGAAAGATTCCCAATAATTTCAAGACTTTCAGGCTTGGATTTTCATTAATATGTTTTGATCGTTAAAACAATAAGCTTAGAAGTGTGAGATCACTGAGGGTATTAACTACCTACTTTCTCTTTCCTGCCCTCTGTCCTAGCTGTGCAACAGGTGGATTGCTTTGTAGGCACCTGTGCTGTGTGGGGTTTGCATCCTGAGTCTCACTAGAAAGGACATTTTAGGATTCACACAGCAATGAGACCCTCTCTACCTGAGTCCTACAAACTCTATTCTTGATTGTGTGCAGTAATCAGACATGATCTGCTGCTCAGAATGGTATATAGGACTAAATCCCACAGACTCTCAGGGTCAGGGCTCAGTGACTGGTGTTTGTTGTCTCCTGAAAGAGAGCCTGGTCTTGTCCAGGACATCTCAACAGTCACCATGCTGGGAAATTTGCATTTGCTGGGAAATTCTTTGGGGAAACCCACAGCCTGTGAGCAGAGTCCCCCCCAGAGAAACTGGTCTCAAGACTGCTAAAGCAGAGAAGAACTTTGAGAACTTCAGACCCAGTCTAGGGAAACAGTCAACAACAAAAGCTTAAAACTTAAAATGCCATAGAAAACATTTTATTAAATAAAATAAAGCATCTTTCTGTATACTGGAGATCAAAAATGAGGTGATTGTAAATTACCAAATTCTATCCACAGAGCAAGGGAGTCTAAACTCAGACTTTAATTACCTTTTTATTTTCCTCTTGTCATTTGAAAATCCATATAAGCAATGCATATGCTCTTCAACAATTCATACCCAACCTGATTTTTGTTTGCAAGGTATCTACCAATAAAAATTAAACAGAAGGATTGAATTAACAAAGAAGAAGGTAAGTTGCCTACAGAGAAAATAAACAGACAAAGACTCAGAAACAGACCAGCAGATTTGGGAACATGAGAGCTGTGCTTGACTCCAGGAGTCATCTACTGTGCAAGACAAGGTAAGTCACTTCACCTCTCCCTGCATGTCCTCTCCTGCATTGTCACTTGCTATCTGTTTAGGTTTTAAGCCATGTGGATAAGGACCTGACACTCACCAGTTGTTTTAGAGTGTCAAGCATAGGTAAGGCTATGAGGTGATACCAGAATATATGGATATTAACAACTCCTCTGGCACTTAAAGCCCCTGAGCAGCATTTGCAGGCACATTCAGTGTAAAGTAACTTGGGGTTTCAGCAGAGATCTTACTCCATCACAGCAACATTCAGTTCTCAAATGTGGATTTCAGTAGGTGCTGTAGATACAGGTGTGGTGTTCACTGTTTGCCCAAACACAGGCAGGTTTCCACCATGAGATGCAAGTATCAGAGGTATTAAACACTAACTAGCCCTTTTAATACTGAGCTGCACAGGCAGCATCCTACGTAAGATCTTCTGCTGACCAAAGACTGAGATGAGAAATTCCCAGGGCTGGAAGAAGGGAGGAGAGTTTTCTTGTTCGGGGTACGAACTCACCAGGAAGGCTTCATTGTGCCAAGGAAGCTGCTCACAGAGCTTGAAATTTGGGACCTCATAGTCTGTGGGATATAAGTAACTTTATAGCTGTTGCTTGTAGCAATTTGTGTTTTATTTCCATTTTAAGGGTTTGGAGCATTGTTTTTTAAACTGTCTTGTCTTCTCCCATGTGACACCAGTTGTAATGCTCTTTCTCCCACACTCCCTGCATCTGCTTCCTGGCTGGTTTGTCACCATTTTTCAAACTGTTTCTGACGAACGCTTTGTCCCATTTTAGTGATTTGATGAAAAAAATTTCCCTCTCAAAAAGATCAGTTCCATATATAATATAATTGAAGGCTACCTGGTGATTTTTGTTTGTTGATATTGCCGTAAATACCAAATTGTTGAAACTTTACATTTAAATCTTGAGTTTAAGTCAAAAGTTTTAAATATTTAAGTCTTGGTTTTAAAGCTTGGGGACCTCTTACTAGATTGTAGCATAGAAGCATGTGAAGCCATATACAAATTACTGTTTTATTGCTGTAAGACTTTACAAATTTAACATAATCTGATGTAATTTTGGAAACATTATATCTAGCCCAGAGTACTTGTTTTGTTGGTGGCTCCTAGCCCATTCTGATAGCATTTATTTTTTGAAGGCCAACCTGGGAAGTCCACATGCCCTTTTCTAAGCATTACTTTCAACTTCAACTTGCTCAACCTGTAGCATCGCTACTAACATAACATAATTTTCTATTATAGTCTTTATCATTAAATTTTTTTTATATTAAATTTATGGTTTAAAAATAATGTACAGTTTGTCTTCAATTTTATAAGAAAATTGTATTAGATTTATACTGTTATAATATCACAGGGGCTGGTATCTTGCTTTTCTGCATTTAGACAGAAGCCAATAAGTAGAAGGCAACTGAGGGAAAAGAGTAAGTCTTTTAGAAAGGGAAGGTGATGTGTCTGGGTGAATTGAGATCAAAGTAAACGATCAAAACAGCCACCTGTACTAAATATGAGAAGATTAGAATGAAGACAAGAGTGCCTGGAAATCCACAAAGGTAGGCTTCATTAAAAAGAAAAACATGCGCAGATGATTATCTTGTGAATTGGTTGTGTAAGGTGAAATTTGTTCCTGTGCCAGCAGATAGCAGAAGGTCTCTGCTCCAGGCACTGCATACCAAACTTCAGCAGGAGTGGGGAGAGCCTGGATTGCGGAGAGCATCTGCACAGGAGGGAATCTGGGGGCCAGTGGGGAACTCTGGGAACAAAATTTCAGCCAGAGCTGCTGATTGTTGCTGATCTTCTGCTGAATTCCTCCTGAGATGGGGTTTTCCACCTGTTATGAGAGCAGCGTGTAGCGCGCTAGTAAATTGTCCCTGCTCTCCTGGCACCTTCTTTCCCCCCAAAAGGGCACTCTTCTAAAGGTCTAGTTTCTTTGAACAGAGCTGCAAAGGTCATTATTTTCTTTTGAAATCTGTATCCATGACACCATTTCAGCTGTCACACTGATGGATAAACAAACTTGTTTGTACCAGTGTAGTAAGAGTAGACACTTCGTATGTCCTTACCTGACTACAAACAGTAGGTGGTCTGTTACACTTGTTTACTTTCTCAGGCAGAATTGAACAATATTAGCCAATTAAATTAGATTTAGATACATTTAATAAGATTAAATTGGCAAACATTACAGTCCTGATGGACAAAGAGTTGACACAAGCCCTTGGGAGTAGGATCATTTTCTGTGCCCTACTGACCTTGGACCAGATGTGTCCTGAGCTGGACCTCAGGTGTCACAACATCCACAGTTGAGATTTGGTTATAATAGTTGTCAGCAGTCACTGGAGGACCCACTACAGAAAAAGTCTGAGCCAAGAACAGGGAAACCCAGCTTCACTTTTGAAAGTGACAGCTAGGTGGGAGAAAGTAGAACAGGTCCATGAATGAAAGTGAATCTTCACATCCCCAGGAGATTCGCTGATGAAGGACATTGTGCCCTGTGACACAGAGCAAAGATGTCTCACTCATCTCTAGAATTTGTGATCATTTGTGTACCACACTGCCCATGATCTGTGCAGCATTGGTTAACTGGCTTGCTCACAGATGTTTTCAAAGGAGACAAAGAGAGCTTCACAGCTCCCACAAGACTTGCCACTTTCTGGCTTTCTCCATCAAAACAAGACCTACCACCTTCTAGGTCTCTCCTAAACAAATCCAGTCTTTTCAGTCCAGGCTAATGAGAAATCTTAAGTTACATGACTTGTCTCATTTACTTCTGTCTCTGAATTTCACTTCTGCTATGTCTTTTCTGAGGTGGCAAGACATAAGCTGGACACAGAATCATTTCAGTTGGAAAAGACCTTTAAGATCATCAAGTCCAACCATTAACCTAACACTGCCAAGCCTACCACTAATCCATGTCCCCCATGTCCCTACATATTCCAGATCAGAATATACTACTAAAAGACATAATAGTCTGCATTATCATTTTTCCTATCTCAATCTTTGTTGCTTACAGAATTTTGTTTGGTTTATGTCAGATGATCTACCAGCCCTTCACAGGGATTCTCAGGTCTTTCTTTCCCCAAGAGCCCAGTCATGCCTGTGGGCAGTTCAGGCTATGTCTTCCAATATGTATTACCTTACATATGTCAACATCTATTTTATCTACCACATTGTTCCAAATTACCTGACTTTCAAGTGATTTGGAATTCATCAAAACCTACTTTAAGCTTTACTGGCCTAAAAAAAAATCTCCATCTGCAAATTTCAGTACTACTTTTTCCCTATTAAAATAATCGATCAGCTGTTTCAGCACAGATATTTACATAAAGCTTTGTCTGATTGCAATTTTCTCATTTATTTCTATACTTTGTCTTCTGACTCCTTGCCAGACTCATACATCAAGAAAACGCCTGTCCACATAGCATCTGATATATATCTTACTGTCACAGCACATTGAGACATAATCATTCAACAGGGTGAGGAATTGCTACTGCCAACTCCATCCCAATTTATATGCACACAGCTAGTTGTCCTTTATTGCTGATTTATCACATTTGCCTACTCCTGGCACCTTGCACTCAGCGTTGTTTACATCAAAAGCCCAGAAGTAAAACCCCACGGAGCTCCTCCTATTTTTACAACCACCTGCATGACATAGTTTGCTGTGATTCCAGCAGATTTTCACCCCACCCTCACCACTTGCAGCAAGGAAACCCTGCTTGTTCCCTTGTCTGCCCCCACAAAGCCTGAGCCTCCCTAGACCTCTCCTCTCTAGCCCCCAGTATCCCTGTGCCCATCAGTCAGGCCTGAGTCTAAGCAAAATAGAAATAAAAAAATAAAAATGTTATTAGAAAATTAATGCCCACAGTCCATGCTCAGCTACAGGCATGTCCTACAGAGTTCCCAGCATAGTCCTGTCTCACCCATCCAAGAGCTGGAGCAAACATGTGCCAGATCCAGACCTTGCTGCCTGTCCTCTGCTGCTCTGCCTGCCATCCAGCTCCTGCCAAGGGCAGACACAAGGGCTGTATGCATCAGGAGGATTGTGAGGAGCAAGAGGGAGGCAAGGCAGCTCTCCAGGTAAGGTGGAGGAGCCAGCCCACAGAGTGGTGCAGAGGAGAGCCCTTGCTGGCACACTCTGCCTCAGCCCGGCTTCTGCCAGCCCCACTATTTGCTTCTTCCATGACTTCTCCTCCCTCTCCAAGGGTTGACAGCCCACTGATGCAGCCCTCACCACAGTGCTCAGAAGCAAGATTCTCAGACTTGTGAGGTTTGTGTCCACATGGTTGCTGAAATCCATGCTATACTATGGGTCTATGCTCTCCATGGATCTATACCATCCATCCCCATTGCTACTGATGGGAGCAGCCCCTTCCCCATGTTCTCATTGCCCAAGAGCCAGCTCAGGAAACCAGTTTTGTCCAAAACTGACCCATGGAAAGTGGTTCCTACTCCAGCTGTCACACAGCTGTGCAAATGTATGGGAGAGAGTGAGAACAGCACCACTACCTGAGACCTCCACCTCATTTGGGCTACACTGCAGGTCAAGTTTGTAGTGTACTGAAGCTCCCTGAAGATCCCACAGAACCACAGCTCTGTGTTGTGTGATCCCACACAACAAGCTTTGTGTCCTTGTGCCTCTCCTTTCTTATTAGAACAAGGAACAGCTGGACCTTGTTCCAGCTGAGGCTAGATAACTCCCAGAGGTCATTTTCATAGTATAGTGATCAGATCTGATCAGTTCTTAGATGCTTACTTGTTGCTCATCATTTTAATTAAAGCACATAAGTAAACAACTCAGAGGCTCCTAATGTATTTTTTCAGGAAAAATGTGGAAGGAGGTAGATAAGCTGCAATGATGTCATCTTCAAAAGAAGCTGTTTGCACTAAGTACAGCTAATGAAAAGAGTTAATGACAAAAGTCCCAGAATAAGAGCATTTTTAGTGTGTCTTAAGCTATACTGCAGGGCTGAAACGTTTCTTAGATACAACTGTTAACTTATTTGGGTCCTGAAATAAAAACAAACCCACCTCTCCCTGTAACTCCACAGACCCATACTGGCATGAATAAATCATATGGTGCACACCAGCAATTGAGCATGATCTTTCCAATTCAGCTTGTCCCCTTTTGAGACATAGCATTTACATTTTCTTTCTTATTAATCCCAGTTTAACTCAGTCATGCCCAACCCGAGTCATAAAATTTTAGGGTAAATAGGGCTCCTAACCACAAAAAAGAGGGAAGAGGCAACTGATGTTTCTAACTGGGACATTTCAGTGATCCAGTTTCAAGCACAGCCAGCCTTGCTGCAGCAGCACGTTGAGGACACAGGCAAGTTTTGGCCTGGTACAGGAACAAGCAGCTGTAACCAGGAAGATGGGGGAAACAAGGGTGAGCAGAAGAAGGACACCTTACATTTGTCTCATTGCAAACCTATAGACACATCAAAAAGCTCCTGTCACAGGTCAAACCCCCCATCTTAGATGCTGAATGAGTAGAAAGTGAAGTTAGCTATTAATCCAAAAACCATATGTGGTATGCATGTAAAGTAAATTATAGTAAGTATAGTAAAGATAACAGAAGTTTTAGGTCTTTTTAAAATGCCTTGGGATTCGTCATAGAGAATATAAGATTTATGCTGTACAAGTTAAGATTTAACTCCAAGTAAGTCCTTAAAAGAGAGATGAAGAGGGAAGTACAATAAAAAATCAAAGGATGTGGTGAAGGTCAAAAGTAAGAAAAACTGCAGAAGTAATGAACTTTTCATATTCAAGGCTAAAACTAACCACAGAATACAAGATCAGACTGGTTCAACTAACCACAGGGTCAACAAAATCAGGTTTTGGGCAAGATCTATTCTGTCCAGAAATATCTATTTGCCATATTTGCATTCATCTTTATATTAGAGTTTAAAAGATCAGCTTTGGCCCAATACAAAGAGAGCTTTTGGTGCTGATCTTGCAAATGTTTCAGTTTTGACCTATAGCTGTTTCTTCATCATGTAAAATCTTAAGCTTGTCCAACAGCTGGCCACTTAGCAGTGCCTCTCTACACAGTTACTTCTTAGACCTCACAAATTTTCTGTATTAAGATTATTTTGTTGTGCTTAAGAAATTATCTGCATGTTTTTAGTTAAAGTAATACTTGTGACACTTTTTAAATTATTATTATTCGTGTTCTTTAGTCCATGGTTAACATTTTCTGTAAAGCTCTTTTGAAACTGCTTTGGAGGTCACTTCAGCAGATTCTTCAAATTCCATGGGTCTCTTATCAGATTTGGGTTGGGGGAAAGGAAGTACGAGTATTATTAGTGTTTGTGCAAAAAAACCCTATACCTTGACTCTACCAAAGCAGGCAGTTAAAAAGGCATGCTTCATGTACCTAGAAAGTATTTTTTTCTTATCCAAACCAGCTCTGTCTTCCAAAGCTCACACTGGGGCAGCAATGATCATTACAGGCTATTTTCTTGCAAGGCTTCTTATACTCCAAAGGAGGAACAGCAATTTTCTGATATAAGAAACTTTAACTCTGTTGATTGCGTTCCTCTTGAATTCGTGACCACAAAAATTCTCAGGGGAAAACTCAACAAATCAAGATTTAATTTTTTTAAAAGCTGGAAGACAGATGTCACAACACCAGGAATTAGCTAAAATACATAACAACCCGCTTTAAAATTGGCAAGGAGGTTCCCAGTCTCAGCTGGCCAGCATCTGCTGCCTTTCAAGCAAATGTTTTCTTTATTTACAGTGATTCCTCTTGCCCTGGACCTCATATTTCTTTCCAAAGCATAAAAACAATGTAAGACTCCACAAGATAAGAAGTAGCCAGTAGCTACATTTCACAGAAGCTTTACTGGCAGTAGCTGTAAATTCAAAGAAAAAAAAGGGGGGGGAGGAGGGCATAAGAGTGTTCATGTTAAACATGGATTATGACCACGGGGGAAGAATTCAAAACCAAGAGATTATATTCAAAATCAGATTATTTCTTTTTCCTATTTACTTTGGCCAGTTCTCCCTTTTGTAAAGCATAAAAACAGTTGCACCAGTGAAGAGCACTGTGTTAATGGATACCATACAAATTGCCTTCTCCCAGGACCTCAAATGCTTCAATCTGGGAACACCAGCTCTCTAAATAAACTTCAGTCAGAAGGTATATCCTAACATCAGGCAACTCATGACCATCCCTCCCCACTACTTCAAGTAAATTCCTGGCACCTCAGGCTGAGGGCAGGACTGAAGAGCACCCACATCACCCTCCCAGATGGGGCTTTGTTGAAAGCATTTGTAGTTAGTCCAAACACACACCAGTTTGGCAGAAATTTTCAGCCAGTTTTCTCTGCCTCCCAGATTACAGACAGTCAATGTAATCAAAACCAACTGATAAATTGAAAAAAAAAAAATTCTTTGAAAGTTTCCTACCAGCCCCAACCCCAGCATCTGTCTGACGTGGGACAAGAATATGGAGTCTGTGCAGGACAATGAATTTGTAACCTGGAGCCCTACTGAAAGGATATCACGGGTGAAAGCTCCCTCATGATGGAATCACACCTCTTCAATGGAAAGCACGAATACAAATTAAATGTTCACCCCATCACTGTCAAGTCATTATGGATTTGCTCCCCACCAGTGCATGGAGAGTAAGGCACTGGAGGATGGAGAAGCATCAGGGTATGCGGCGGATGATGTGGCCCTGGGTAGTGATGAAGTACTCCTTGTCCTTGTGGTTTCTCCCTTTTGCTGCCTTCATACAGACACACAGACACACACACAGAATGTCAGGGATTGGAAGGGACCTCAAAAGATCATCTAGTCCAATCCCCCTGCCGGAGCAGGATCACCTAGATGATGTTACACAGGAACATGTCCAGACGGGTTTTGAATATCTCCAGGAGACTCCACAACCTCCCCGGGCAGCCCGTTCCAGTGCCTTCTTACCCTCACTGAGAAGAAGTTTCTTCTCATATTTAAGTGGAACCTCCTGTGTTCCAGTTTGTACCCGTTACCCCTTGTCTTATCATTGTTTGTCACCGAGAAGAGCCTGGCTCCATCTTCGTGACACTCCCCCTTTATATATTTATAAACATTAATGAGGTCTCCCCTTAGTCTCCTCTTTTGCAAGCTAGAGACTCAGCTCCCTCAGCCGTTCCTCATAAGGGAGATGCTCCACTCCCTTAATCATCTTTGTAGCCCTACGCTGGACTCTCTCCAGCAGTTCCCTGTCCTTCTTGAACTGAGGGGCCCAGAACTGGACACAATATTCCAGATGAGGTCTCACCAGGGCAGAGTAGAGGGGCAGGAGAACCTCTCTAGACCTACTAACCACCCCCCTTCTAATACACCCCAGAACATGCCCCAGAACAGCCTCAGGCCCCATGGCACTGCACTTCCTTAGCATAGAACCTGCTTTATGAGTATCTCAACCCATGACACAGTGACATAGGCATCCTGAAAGCAGCATAAATGGAGGCTGGCATCTCAGCTGGGCTTGCCCTGCAGTTCTGTGACATCTTTGGAGGCGTCTCAGTCCAGAGGCAGATTTTGTAAACAGCATTGATTTGTGGAGGGACTTTGAGCCATGAACTTGTAACCAACAGCTGGTTCAGGTTTACCAGATGAAGCATGATTTTGCAACGGGAATCTGGTCTAAGAAATTTTTTTTTTAAATCAAACCATTCATGCAAAAGGTAGATCCTTAATTTAACTTGTTTTCTAATCAAGAGATTCAAAACAAAGAAAAAAAATGCAATTATGTGTTGACATCTACCCATGTAATCAGTGAAACAAGGCCTTTGCTAAGAGCTTAGAAACAAGGATCATGAAAGAATGAACCGGGCACTTCTGGTCTAATACAAGCTTTCATGGCACTGGAAGTCCTGTCAGGGCTTTTGTGCAGCCATACTTCACTGTCCTCCCCAGAGGCTGCTGCTCTTCCAGGTAAGTGATGCCCAAGCTGAGCAGAGAAAGTTACAAGGAAGGTGTGGCACGGAGGAGAGGGGAGCAAAGGAAGAGAAATGCACAGACTCACAGACTTTTCCTGACAGACTTGGAGCAGTCATATGCCAGATGCTCTGTACTGCTGGAAACGCATGTTGTTGATCTCTTGGCTCAGAGGAGAGAACAGGATTTCGGAGCAGGAGAGCATGAATCTGCCCCCATTACTGCAGGGAAGCTGAAAGCCCATGCAGCACAATGCCACCAGCCATGTACTTCCTAGGCAGCCATAGCCATGTTACAGCAGCATGGGGAAAGCTTCCTGGGGCAAGCAGTTAGGGTATTTGACTACGAGATACTTAAATCATCAATACCCAAGGTCACTGGCCCCATTGTCACAGAGTAAAGTATGACATACAGTCCCCTTGTCCATCACCTGACAGAGCAATCTCCGCTTAAACTTACATTTTAAGATGCTTCACATTCAGATCTGCCACTCTCGCAGATAAAACAGCAGCATCCTTGAAGCCCTAATTAACTTGAAAGCCATACTCAACAATTGCACAGTAAGACAATCTTCACCTCTAATGTATTTCAGCACAGAAAATGAAAATGTGCATTATAAAAACAATTCACTCACGAGTGAATCCATACTTATAGGAAGTGAAATACAACCATTTGTGCCCAATGTCCTACCATCTGTGCCAAGCCTATTGATAAACCTCCCCTGACAGGATGAAATACCGCTCCTGTAAAGGCATCCTTAACATAATACGTCTCTACAGCACTGTGCTGGACTAGGTTTGAAAAACAGCCTTTTATAATACACAGATGAATTTAGCACTTAAGAAGATTAATGGATTCATAAAGAGCCTGGAAATCCAAACTCATTGAATTTAGTTCACGGAACAGGTCAAATAGGCATTTATCAAACCATCTGGCACCTTTCTTCCCTGGGGAAAAACTGGTTGAGCTGCAGATAGCTAAGAAGCCACCGCAACAGGGAGGGTTTGGTTTTCCCTGTACTCGCCTTTCCTCTAGAAATCGCTGGTGCTAACTAGAAAGCAGTAGATCTTTTTGGGCAGAGAGCTGCAGATCAAAGCAGCTGCCCCAAGGCACATGTCTTGAAGCCGCTGGAGATGCAACCTTTTTTCTGGCAAAATGTGCAGGCAAAAAAGCAGCTTCCCTGTCTCACATGGAAGATGCTCTGGGAGTTCAGGAGCACACAGTCATTTTGCACACGAGCTGATGTTGGCTTTCTCCAGAGCTGTTTACCCTACGGGCTGTGGGACCATCCATGGGGCTCTTCACAGATGTGCTGGGATGCCAGTGGCACTGGAGGCTGAGGGCACTAACTCTTGCTCCGGGCTGGCCTGGCTTGGCCAGTGTAAAACAAACCTGACCTGACACACCTTTGCTGAAGCATTGAGCCCTTTCTGGAAAAGTTTATTTATTTTCCTAGTTCTCCCAGGCAATCACAGATGTAAGAGGGCACAGGAGATGCTAAAAGAAGATCTTTGTGCATTGAATTTATACATTGCCCATGATTTTTCAGCTGTTCAATGCCCCAAGCTCATCTTCAACTGGTCTGTCCTTTGCATACTTTTTGGGTACTCAGGATGTGAATGGGGGAAGGGGCAGAGGCAACAACAGCTCCCTCAGTTGTTTTTAGCCAACATGTTGTCCATACTGAACCATCACCCCAGCAAAGCGTGAGCCAAGGCAGCTCATCCTCTGCCACTGCAGCTCCAGCACCCACAGGGACAAAGCGAGGGCAGGGGTGAAGGTCACATCTATGCTGAATTGCTCATGAAAACACAGGGGATGAGGGGAAAAAAAGGTTTAGGAAAATGTTTGAAAGGTTTTTTTAATTCATTTCCATTTTTATTCCTATTTCATGACATTTTAGCAGTAATAAAGGATTGTATAGGTTGCATCATTTCATATGAACATGTACACCATAGTATGATAAGCCATGTATAATCAATTAATATAGTTAAAATATCTAGAATTTATATTATCTAAAATATAATAGAAGTGTATTTCTATATAGTCACTTATTTTTTAAAGCGTTGCTACTTAACACAAATGTAAGCACAGTCATGTTCTAAGTGTCTATTCTTTACGCTGCAATAAATAGCTTGGCAGTTGCTCTAAACCATAAAAAAGACATTAATGTGTAGCCATTTGAGTAGCCTACAAAAAGTTCACCAGAGTAATTCAAAGATCTCATAGAAAATATGTTTTTTGAGCAGTTAATTTATTTTTGAGAGCAAAATATAAAATTATTTTATTAGTGTGCTCTGATAGAGAAAAGATGATAATTCTTTCTGGTCACAGTAGCAGCTTTCACTGAAGATGTTAAAGATAAAACATGTAAGAAGCCATATAAAAGAAAATGCCAGCATAGCTGGTTAGTACAGCATAATATGACACACTGTGGTACACATTAGTGGTGGAAATACAGAATATTTAGTAGGACCTGGTTGCTTTTTTCATCACCATGTTCTGCCCCTGCTGTCATGCCATGAAATAATCTACAAATAAAACCAATATATTCATTGAAAAATAAAAGCACATTTGAAACGTGTTAATAAGTAAGCTGTTGAAATAGCTTTTTCTCAAAGAAGAAATTTTGACAAACATAGGTCCAAAACCAAACATGGTTCTCCTGCACCTGTGACAGGACAGCAGGATGAGAAAGGATCAAAAACATATGTGTAATCATGGCCAAAACATTGTGTCCATTCCAGACCATCCTGTGTCAGGCACCCTCCCCAGATGCTGTTCTCCTGTTCATGAGAGGTAGTGCTGCATCCTTGGATGCCCCCAGGAGAGCCCTGCTCCCTCCACACACACTGGTGGAAATCAGGAATAGCTCTCCAGCATTCATCCACCTTGGGTATGGGTGTCTGTCAGGATAGGAAGAGAGGGTCCAGTTTTGCTGCCTCATCTTGCTCTCATAAAGCTGATGACTGGGTCAACTGGATTTGGCCCAATGGAATAAAGTGCTGCACCACCATCCATGCAGACCCCTCCTCCCTCCACTCCCAGCAGGAGACATCGCACGTGTCTAAGCAGAACTCAACCCTACTGCCATTCTTTCATTGCTTATCTTCCACACAGCTCTGCGAGTGTCCAGGAGGCTCTGAGACCCCCCACAAGGAAGGTTTCTCACTCGGAGTGAGACCTGGCCTTGAACCAGATCCCACCAGTTAACAGGGGAATCTGAAGCCAGATTCAACCAACCCAACCTGGGAGAGTTTGAAGCCAGTTTTGTATCAGAGGCCCACGATACAAATTTTTCCCCAATGACTAGGTAGGTACAGGGACTAAACACTTAAGTAGGATCCATGATCCATGTAGCCCTTGGACTAATTGCACTGCAAAACAATCACTGTAAAAAGTGCTGAGAAGTAAAAAGAGAAGGAGATGGCCTTCATATTGTCTTCTTCCACCCCAGAAGAAACCTCATCAGTCAGTCCCTCCAGCTGCGTGGTGTTAATGTAGACTTCGGTAGCATTTGCCACCTCTTCAGGAAGGCCCATCTGGAGCAAGAGTTTGGAGATAAGGCTGTTGAACTTGCTCTCCGTGGTAGACCAAGGCTCTTCACTTGGGGTTGGGCTTTCGGATGTGATGTTTAGCTCCACAGGATCAAGACAGTAACCTTCTGGTGACCTCTCATAGAGAACATCCATCAGGTCAATCCCGGCTACTGAGGAGGGGGAGGCACAAGGAATATCCCTGACAAGCCTGTAGTTCTCCATCCACTCTTTCAGCCACTCAATGCGGCAGTCGCACTCCCAGGGGTTGCGGAAGAGGTACAGTCTCCCAAGGAAGTACACCGGCTGGAAGACAGAAAAGGGCAGCGTTGTCAGGTTGTTGCTGTTCAAGTGCAATGCGACCAGGCTGGTGAGGTTTTCAAAAGCCCCTTCCTCAATGTAGTTGATCCTGTTGCGGTCCAGGTAGAGGACCTCCAGCTCCCCCAGGTCCCTGAACCAGGTGTTGGAAATGTTCCTGAGGAAATTCCCCCCTAAGTTGAGCATCTTCAGGCACCTCAGGCCATCAAAGGAGTTTTCTGGAAGCTCGCTGATCAAATTGTCATTCAGGTACAGGTACTCCATCTTCTGGCAGCCTTGAAAAGCTCGCTCATGAATGACATTTATCCTGTTGTCCTGCAGATTCAGGTATTTCAGCTTGGTCAGGCCCTGCAGAGAGTTATAGGCCACCGCTTCGATCCTATTTCTCTCCAGGTAAACATGGGTAAGGTTCTCCATACCCCTGATGGCACCTGGGATCCTCCGGAAGTTGTTCTGGAAGCAGAAAAGCTCCTGCAGAGCATGCAGCTCGATGAAGATTCTGTCCGGGATGTTGAAAAGATTGCAGTCCGCCAGGTCCAGCTTGACCAGCCGTCTGAGGGCAGTGAAAGTTCGGGTGTGGAGATAGCGAATGTACTCATTGTGAGCCATCTTCAGCTCGGTCAAGCTGGGCAGTCCCTTGAAAGCCCCCGGGGTGATGAAGGAGATATTGTTGTGGTTGAGTGACAGGGATTTGAGGGAAGGCAAGGTCCCAAAGGCCCTCTCGGAGAGAAACTTGATACTGTTTTTGTCCAGGTTGATAGAGGAGGCTTCGCAAGGGAACTCACTAGGGATCTGCCCCAGACCAACACGATCACAGAGGACAGAGCAGCTCCTCTCCTGGGTGCACAAACAGTTGGCAGGACAGGACCGCACACAGGCCCACACTGCGTGGACATGGGGGACCCAAAGGATCACTGTCAGAGAGGAACACACCATCCCCACAGAGACGTGGGAAGAGAGAGTCAGGATGCATCATTAGCAAATGTATTAGTCAAAAGAGGAAAAAGAAGTTACGTTGTCTTTGCCTCCCTTCTAGGCAGGCTAATTGCCACTCACTATTTGTACACTGGTACTGATTGAGGAGCTGTCCCGAAAGAATCCTAAAAATCTTCTGCTGGGGTTTTTAAACCCTCTGAGAAGGTGTATATATATATATATATATATAATGTTATCTAGAATGTCATCGCTGATTAATTTCTCTCCCCTAGAGGCGAACACATAGACAAGTATTTCTTAGTGTCTCTGTGATTGATCTCTCTGAAAGCTGATGGAAGCACAGTTCAGCTGAGGAACAAGCAGAGATACTTCAAAGGCCAGCAGCTGTGGATAGGTTGCAGCATGTCTGGGTGGGGAAGAGGGAAGGGCAGCGTATGCTAGCCCAACAGTGTGCAGGAGAGATCAGTTAGTTGTCTGAGGCACGTCAAATTTTTTACTTCTTTTTTTACTTTGTTCATTCATCCTAATGTTTCTCTAACCAGAGCCATGAGCTGGTGCAATGTTACAAGGGGAACTATCAGCAGTTAGATTCAGTACAGTGCTTAAAAACACATTCCCACTGTGTACTGGTAGAATGGCATGAGGAAAAACAAATTAAGGGCCATTGTTCAACTGCCTTCTTCATGATCTCATTATAGATGAGATACTCTACACCTCCAGCACATTTTTTACTGTTTTGCCAATTCTCAAGACACTCACCACAGTGCTTTATGCTTGATGGGAGCAGCTGCTTTGTTCTTTTATCAGCCTAACATGGGAGGTGTGTGGCTATTGTGGTTTCTTTTCAAGCTAGTCCCATGCAGGTAGATGTACAAGGAAGGGAAGGAGAAATTAAAGAACAAAAGGAATGGGAGACATCAGTCTCCAGAGATAGGCATTTTTTGGGGGAAAAAAACAGCCAGTCAACCAGACATCAGCAAAATAAACTCATTGGAGAGGAAGAACTGAAGGCAGAACTCATTTTGTAATGGGTCTCAAAGGCACACCCTATCTGCCATTCAACAAAATGAGAAGCCACACCAGTGAACTCTCCATGAGGTCACTAGCGGGAAATGGTGGGTATTGCTGCTGACTGGTTTTTCTGCTGCAGTTTATTAGCTCTCACACAACCATAACCCTTTTATATTTTTTTCAACAAGGCATGAGATACCAACAGCTTTACCAGCAGCCACCTTTATTGCAGCAGTGCTGGGATCACATTGCTGCTGCTGCTGCTGTGTGCATGTCTGGCCCCAAGGGACAAGGAACAGGCTGCCCCTCATGCTCCTGCTGACTGTCTGGAGAGGGAAGCTCCCAGCAGCCAGGCTGCCTCTCCCCACCAGTTTGCAGTACAGTGATTGCCCACTACAACTGTATTCCCGATGGACATTTTTATTAAGACAGACTTGTGAGGTGATATGTCAGGAAGCATCAGCTTCAGCAAGCATCAAGCTTCTAATTTTGCAGCCCCTAAGGCTTTAATGTACAGATCAAACTGCAATGCTCTGCCCTTTCTTCATCCTTTTTAAAGCCAACATTCATGGTACTGTATTTATGAGTTTACACTGCCTGTGGCTTCTGCAAGCAGGAGACTTGCAAAACCAGTTGCTGGGCAGGTCCCCATTGACAGGATATCAACTCAGGAGCTTCCCAGATCGGCTCTGTTCAAATCAGCCTCATCACTGCATGTAGAAGAAGGATTTAGACATGTGGAGGGAGCATCCCAGAAGGACTTTAGCTGTGGCCTCTTTATCAAAATTCAGGTCCCATCAAGCCTGGCCATGCTATCGTGACCAGAGAATTAGCCGAACAGCATCACTTCAAGGATAAATGATAGTGAAGGACTCTGATAGGTAGAAAGGATTTTAGACGGGTTGTCATTCTGCTTGTTTGTATGCTCTTCTTCTTTTTCCTGAGGCCTTTTCTAACAGCTGTGGCTAAAGTCCCCGTCAGTCAGGGCTCTGGGTAGACAAGAGCTGAGGAGCCTAAGGACAAGAGGGGAGACAGCTCGCCAGCCTCAGACTGCTCTTCCTTGGTGCAGTCTGCCCAGAGGCTGCCTTGTTTGCCACCCTTTGTACCAGTTCATGCTGTAGCTTGCAAACAGGGGCATATGTTGTTTTTGTTACACGGTTACATAAACTGAGGGCCAGACAGATTAAGGATTTGCCAGTTCCCGAATGTCTGACTGCAGGTGGCTGTCTGGAAAGGAGGGATCGCAAGTGTTGCTGCTGAAACCAATACCTTGCATGGCTTCAGGGTGACATCCAGAGGGGCATATTTGCATAGGCTGTCCTATATGTGAGACTGTCCCAAGCAAGTTCAATGTTTAGCTACAGCTGTGCCAAGTTCAGTCAAGCCTCTGGCCTTCAGAGTAGACCTCCCCCAGCAGCTGTGCACACTGTGTGCAGCATAGGAATGAGCACACTGATAACCAAATCCCATCCTTCCCCTCCCTGCTTGTTCTCTAATCACTTGATAAAGGAAATGTCTGTACCCAAGCCATATCCAGCCTGTTCTCCTTATGCACAATGATTTTTAGTGCCAAATCTGGGTCTTTTGTTAGTGGCTTTCCACAGCACACTTCTAACATCTCTATTTACAAGGTTATCTTGCATTTTGCAGTAAATGGAAAACAAACACTTAAGGCCCATCTAACTAGGAAACAATCCCCTGACAATACAAGCTCAGAGGAGCCCCTCAACACCGCAGCCTTTGTGGCAACTCTCCCTCTTTCTCTTGCAAGGGAAGTCAGAAAAAATCCTCCATCTGAATCCCACCAAACCCTTGGGAGAGCTGCAGCTCAGAGCAAAGGAGATCAGGTCTCTGCTATTGGCAAGATCTCCTGTGACCAGCATAGCATGAAACATTCCCACCTCTCCTTCCTTACTTCTTCCCCTTCACCAAAAACAGATGTTCTTTGCTTTTCACACCATGGCAGCAGACAGGACAGCTGCTGGAAGATGCCTCCAACTCACGGACACAGAGGGTGCTCAAATGAGATGTGTGTTTAAAAGAAAGGGTGAAATATAGGAATAAGGTCAAAACTATTCATGAGATTAAGGAATAAACACAATTCCACCCAAGGGATGATGTCTTTTGCTCTTTTAAATACCATGGTAACTCAGTATTTGAAAGGAAGCATGAGTGACTGAAAAAATGTTTGCAGAGTTTTCAAGAGGGTAAAGAGACAGTGATTGCAACAATTGAGTAACCTACACACTTCCAAACGATCTGTCTAATCCACTACTGGGTAATGCAAAATAAGCGTATACTCACCATTTAAAATGATGGCAAACATTACCTTGATTATTCACTAGTGGCATTTCAAGTCTGGCAAGTGAACTTGAGGGATCTAAAAACACACAGGAATAGCAGAGACAAGTTTCATCCTCTGTCATTTCCCTGCATCATTTTCCCACAATAAGGTCTATGTTTGGAAAGGAAAAGCAAGGAAAAAGCTCCTCTCCCACACGCTTTCAAACTGAAGAAGTCCCCAGCACTTTCCTGGTGAGTATCTTTCTTCCACCACTGACCTTCTTAGGGAATCCTACAGTTTTGTGCTACACCTTTTCACGAGCTCATCCGCATTCTTCCCATCAGCCTTGCCAAGGGCAGGTTCCTATCATCTGAGGTGGGAAAAGATCACCAACAGTAAGAGACTAGCCATCTCCACAGGTGCTGGTACAGAGAAGTGTAACCAGCTTAACATCAAACAGCCAAAACTAAAATTTCCAACAGAAATCATCTTAGATACATTGCTTACCTAGCCAGGCAATGTCTGTGTCCTCCCTCCTGCTTATGAGGCTGCCATTAGCCATACGAGTCAGTCTCTGAAAAGTTGGCATTTTTTTCTCACAAGCTATCATTTAATGACAGGAAAATCCTCTGTAACAGAGGAGGATTAGCGGAGACGGAAGAATGTGTCTGTCCTCTAAAGCTCCCAAAGCAAAACAGAGATTGCAGACAAACCAAACTGATGCTTTCTCCCCTCTGCCAGCATACACTCCCCCCACCATTGAAAAAATAAAAAAGATACAGTCCAGAATTGGACCGCTGCCATTCAAACAACATTGCTGAAAATCATCACTCCACTTGCCATTATATAACAGAAGAGGAGGTGGGAGTGGAGGGTGCAGCCTAAATGTGATTATATTTGGGGGAAAGCACAGGCTTATGGTTTCCCTTCATTGAGCTCTCCAAACCAGCACAGCTTGCTTGGGACTCTCTTTCCCCATGCATACTTTTCCAGCCTCAGCATGGCTCACACTCTGCTAACTGAATGACACCATGCCATGTTTTGCTTTGCTTTGCTAGGAATTGCTCCTGAAGGACAAGGAGACGCCAACAGTACTGCGAGAAGGGTCAGCAAACACAGGAGCTTGCATGGTGTATGTGGCCTCGATAGCAATGAACTCTGCCCTGCCTATGAGTGTGTTGTGCTTGCGATACTGCAGCTAGTGCATGGAAATCATAAGGACAGGTTCTGTATGTGGTGATGTTTTAGCATTCAGGATGTGAATTGGTTTTTAAAGCCTTTGCTGACATAATGATGATGGTTTCTTTGGAGAATAGGAGCTGAATAAGTGAGTTATCTCAGCCTCCCATGCCTTAGGTAATTGTGTTCACCATGTCAGAGGGAAAAATAGCTCTACTCTTTATTTCTAAGTGAATTATTCTGCTTTTTTTTTCAGGAAATGGAATACCTGATGAATTTATTCTTGATACAGCAGGAAAGATTCATCTGGGAACCAGCCTGCTCCTCAGATCTTCCTGCAAATTAAAGTGCCCAGCTACATCAGCTTTATTTTGCTTTGACTTTCCCTCAGTCTTTAGGCATATGGCTGACACCTCAGGAAAATTGTGTCTGTCTAAACAGCGTGTAAGCAGGCTGGAGACGAGGGGGTGATACATATAGCATCGATTTTATCTGAAGGACACCTTTTCCTACCACCTTCTTGTACCAATCCCCCAGCTTTGCACTTCGGCATGTGCTGCTTTGCACAGGAGGAAAAAGATTTGCAAAGCCACACAAAGGGATGTTGCAGCCTCAGCCATGGAGCTGAAGCTGCTGTTGACCTTGTGGGACAGAATGGGCACTGGCTGGGTGCTTGACAGCTCTGGGGCAGCTAGTGTTTCCCCTGAAGGTCCAGGTTACCAAGAAGCTACAACCTGTCAATTGCAAAAATGAGATCACTGGCCTTTTAGTCATGAGCTGAAGAGAATTTGGACCAAATGACCTTGGAAGGTCCCTTCTAGCCCAATGCATTCTATGATTCTATGATTCCCAGCTCCTTTTCCCTCAATATTTACCAGAGCCCTAAAGGTGGTATCAGAAATCTTGTCTCTTCCCAGGTGCACAGATGCTGCAGCGAGGGATAGAGGCAGTGGACAAGGAGAGTGTGTGGGACTCAGCGACAATTTGGTGTGTGATCAGTTGGTAGCACCCCAGGGACCTGATCTGCTGCTTGGTTTGCAAAGTGATAATAAATCTGCTCGTCAGAAATGAACAGGGGCTGCTCTGCACTGAGGCGATAGATTTCTGCTGAGGTTCTGGGGCTCTCCTGTGCCTTGCTGCTCTTCTTCCATGTGCACAGCAAGGGACTGGTAGGGATGGGCCATGAAGGACCACTGAGCCCTGGAAAGTGCTTTTGTGATCTGCAGAGCCACATCCCCCAGAGGAACAGCTTGGAGGACCTGGCAAAACACTTCTACTGTGTACAATGGAGGGGACTGGTAGGTCAAATGCTTGGTGGGACTTTTTAAACTGGGAGCTGTAAGCACTTGTCCTGGTTTGAGTTAGAACAGAACTAATTCTGTTCAGTGATTTTACTTTTCAGCTGAATCTCTTCTAAGTGACTACCCTTTCTGAAGTTAACAACATATTTTCACAGACAGTGTCTGCTTCTAGCAGTGATAATGCTTGATGTTTTGCTAACAAGGATTGGTGTGCAGAAAGGCTCTTGCTTATACTTGCTCCTATAGAGACCAAGGTCACTGCTAAATCTTGTGTGCCACATCAAGGGTGCAGTAAGAGGCCACATCTGCAGGGAGGAATGGCCAGGACAGGT
This sequence comes from Brachypteracias leptosomus, assembly GCA_013401335.1. Lineage (NCBI taxonomy): Eukaryota > Metazoa > Chordata > Aves > Coraciiformes > Brachypteraciidae > Brachypteracias > Brachypteracias leptosomus. The sequence goes on from VYZX01031857.1 coordinate 75,825, forward strand.
GACCCTACACTGACCAACAAGGTATTCCATCCCATATGCATCATATTCAGTATAAAACTGAGGGATTACAAGGGTCAAGCTCTCTTCTTCAATGGCTGGCATCTCAGGAGAAGGGCTCTGTCCATTCTGCCTTCAATCCTTATCTGTCTGTTCCTGAATCCAGTTCCAGAACCCAGCTCCTGAATCCAGTTCCCATTTGCTGCTGAGTCCAGTCTGGGACTTCCCCAGTGTCTGCCCACAGCATCAGTGGTGACAGTGATGTAATTGCCATGGTGGGGGGGATGTTGATATTGGTTTTGTATATATTTCATTTAATTTTATTGTTATTATTTTCATTAAAGTGGTTTTAGTTTTCTTTTCCAATCCATCTCTCTCTCTTTTACCCATTCTCTTCCCCTTTGGGAAGGGAGAGGGGTTAATAGAGAGCTTCTGTCATTTGTCTAGTGGCTGGCCCATCCCGAACTCTTGACGGCATCTCAGCAGTCACTTTTGGGTGGGAGGAAGACAGTGGCAAAGTGCCTATTGCAAAATCAGCAGCTGTGATGTCATTAGCAATGCTGCAGAAGCAGGGTCCAGCAGAAGCTGGAGGAAGGCTGGCAGGGAACACCTCTCAGAGAGCTACTGCAGCAGGCAGCCTCATGGCAGGTGCTTCTGATAGCAGCTCTGCCATCAGCATCCCACATACACAGCTCAGTGGCTGCAGCTGGTCTGGTGATCAAGCCCAGCCCCACTCTGGCCTTTTCTACTGAAGCTGGAGGTAGGAATGACTGAAACTGTCAATGTCCTGCCCCATCATGAGCCCTCCCACCCACAGCCTCACCAGCCAACCTGTGCTGGCATACCTGGAGCTCCTGCCTGGCCAGCAGCAGCTCCAAGGCTTACAGCAGTATTTTTCTCTGCATCTTCTATGGCCAGGAGCCTCACGCACCTCCAGACCATGGCACAGAGAAGATATGAACATCTCAGAACCAAACTGGGGCTTTTAACCACACCTCAACATTTTTCAGAGCATGACTCACGGCTGGTTAATGCTGAGGGTTGAGCACGCTGCAGACGCTCAGTGCTGGGAAGCTGCTGTGGCTGCCAGGCTGCAAATAGACTCAGAAGCTACAGACCTTGCTACTGTGGCTCTGTGCTGTTCTTTTTTTTGCCACCAAGGGCTCTTCCTCATGACCTGTACTGCCCTTTCTAATCTCTGGGAACTCAGAGAAGCCTGAGGTAAACATAGCAGTGGAGATGAGCCCAGAAAGCAGCAGGGCTATGCTGACACTGAAAAAACCCCCCAGATAAGTGTTTATATCTGATCTTCCACCAAAAGAATTTGAGGAATTCAACCCTGACCAGAGGAGCCCACCCCACTCCAGCAGTGTGTGCTGGGGACCTAAACCTTGGCACAGCTTCATGGCTGGCAGTGAGGACAAGCCTGTCTTGCAGGGCAATCCTGTGCAGACTCAATGCAAGATTGCTTCTAACAACCCATTTCTACAGGCTCCTTCAGGGCCAGGGGAGTTTCATGTGTCAGTGGGTTAAGGATCTGAATGTAGTTCCTATCTCTGATACATATTGATATGATATTAAATTATCACTGGGGACTACTTGTAGTGCCTTGGCTGCAGCTTAAAATATTCCCTTTATTTTCAAAGGTTGGCTAAAACAGCTGGCGGGACTCAGCTAACTGAAGGTGAGAGAGGTCTTGTGTCACTCACTTTAGCCACCTACCTGGGCACCATCATGGACCTCAGGAGGACCCATTTTCTCTGATGGAAAATGACAAGACAGCCAAGGGCATGCAGCTTTGGGGACATCTCTGCCATTAGGCACCAGTGCTGGTTTAGCTGGATCCCAAGTATGTCCAGATGCTTCCAGCCGAACACTGCCCCCCTCAGGGCAGTGAAGAGGCAGAGCTGCTTGCCTGACTCCAGTGGTTGAACATCTTTGGTCTCTTGTTTTTTATCTCTTAAGAGCATTTTGCATTAGTGGGACTAGTGCAGGGGGGTGAGGTCCTTGAACCACGGAGGTCCTGAGCCCCTCCACTCGCCCTGGGCTTTGGTTTCCTGCACTTCTGTAATAGTAGCCACAGCTTGGTGCATACTTCCCCTCTTCTCACAGCAGCAGCTGTGTCACACATCTGAGCCTCTCCTGTGCGTGTAATCACTGGGGTGACCTTTGAAGTAGCTGCCTCAGCGTTTCTCGATGGGGCTCCTGTTGTCAGCTCTGCCTCATGGGACCCAGGCTGCATGTAGGGTGGTCACCCAGCCAGCCATGCTGCTGTGCACACAGCTCTAGGCAGCATAGGTTTGGGGTAGGTAGAAAGAATCCTCTGTGGAAGGAACCGCTGCACTTTGAGAGGACTGGATGGACCAGTGTGACCATGTTGGGGTTTGCAACTTCAGCACAGAAATAGTGCTTGGTGCATATGTGATGTTGCTGCTTACAGAAGACACAGAAGCAGCTGAGGAGCCAACCAGGACTTAAAGAGCAAGGAGTTAGGTGCCTTTCCCTCATTCAGAAGAGAGGACAGCTTTTATTCTGTAGGGGGAGTTTCATTTTTGTCTGGACTGAGGCCCCCAGGCTTTGCTCAGGCATTAAGCTCCAGGGCCCTGAGGGCATCTGTAGGTGTTATATGGGGGGGGGTGGGGGGTGGAATGTCTCCTCCAGGGCTTCCCCCTACCCCTGCCCAAGGGCTTGGAGATCCCATTTCATTGCAGCCCAGGGCTGTTGATCCCTGAGCGCTGCAGATTGCACGTTGTCATTGGCCCTCTGCCCCATGTTGCAGCACCCTCAGACTGCTGTGCTGTGCCTTCCTGGGGCTGCCTTTTGCTGTTCCCACCCCAGCCAGAGAAGATCCACACTGCCTCAAGAAACCCCTTGGAAATGAGAGTTGCTGTGGTGCTCCCCGCAATGGCCTCCTTGTGTAGCCTCAGCGAGGAAGGCTGCCACCAGTTACTCTAGGCTGCCAAAATGGCTTCTGTCCTTCAGAAATAAGCCCATCTCACCCCAAAGACCGATTTTGGCCCTTAATTCTGCTCAGCAGCCTCTATCAACTGTACAGGTTTGTTCTGCTGGGTATACATAAAACTTTCCAAGCCTTGACCAGCTTCCCTGGCAAGACACAACAGGCCAAAGAACAGCCCATCACGTGGTTTCACATTCACTGTGCTGTCCTGGGTTTCTGTGTGGAATGATGCAGCTCCACAGCTACTTCACACCAGCAGCAGCCACCCCACTTGCCCTCCCACCCTGAGCCACGTCTCCATGGCAGTGCAGGCACACATACATGCCACCCAGAAGTGGGTTGCCATCGCAGAGTGTTGGTCTGAGTGGGGACAGTTTCCTGATGACATCTGCCCATGGACCGAGAGCACAGACAGTGCACACATTGCACTGCCCAAACCCAGGTTGAGGGCAAAGCAGCCTGGCAGCCACCTCATGGGGCTCAGCTGGATGCAGGTTACCTGCAGGAGTAACTCTGGGCAACTCTTCACCACTTGGTCCATGGCAGGAGGAAACAGGGATGAGACAAAGCGGCCAATAGCAGTGTTTGGCAAGAAATAGCCACCAAAAAGCCGCTCACCCATGGGGAGGGTGAGGAAGTGAGGTTAATGAAGCCTGAAAGGTGGACACCAGATTTGAAACCCCTGCCCAGCTGATGCACGATGGCCAAGCCCTGCAGCAGGGGCAGAGGCCAAGGAAGCTGCAGCAGGAGCAGAGGCCAAGGAAGCTGCAGCAGAAGTGTCTTCTGAAAGGGAACAGCACACTCTAGGGTAGGGAGACTGAAGCAGATGCAATGCACAGCAAACCACAAGCTAGTGTATTTGTCTGTCAGCCCAAACATCAGCAAGTGGCCCAGCTGGACATCACACAGACCCATGGAAAAGGGACAAGGAGCCCAGAGGGATGGGGCATAGCTCCATCGAGGTCAAATCCTCCCACTGCCTGGTGGAAGGGCAGGAGAGCCTCCTCAAGACTGTCCAGGCCACTGGCTTTTCCACCAGCTCACGGGGTCTCTCCCAGCCCATCCTGTGAGTGTGGTTTCATGTCTCACTCATGCTAATCAAGCAGTAGCATTTCCAGCAAGAAAGGAACAGCAGGGGCTGCTCTGCAGTGAGGGGCTGGGCGCTCGCCTGGGAAGCAAGCTCCTGCTTCCCACTGAAATACATGTGTATGGATGCAATGCTGAAAAACCACATCACTGGGGTTACTGACTGACACCCCACAATACCCAGAGCAGCCCTGGGGAGGGAGAGTGAAGCTGGGCTGAGATCTGTATTAACTAAAGCTGAAGAGGAACTTGAATCTATATCTCCCACAGCTGCACTGTGGCTCTTAGCCTCCACTACAATTATTTTTTTTTCTAAAACTTGCTGGCCGTGCTCAGATATCTCATTTCAGGGATGAACTACTGCTAGTGAAGCCTGAACAGGGGCTGCATCTCCCATCTTTCTCTGTGGGGTGTGGGGAACCCTGCCCTCGCTTCTGCCTTCGAGCAGCCCTCAGCTCAGCATGCTGTGCTGCATCACCACTTTCTCTCTCACCATCACCTCTCCCAACGTGCAGCAGAGCAGGCAGCTGTTGCTCACAACAGCAGACAGAGGAAGTCAAAACTGACAGTGTCTGCACCAGCCAGCTGGTCCAAGGGTGCCAGTGGTGTGGGCACGCACTGCTGGAGAACCCTGGGAGGGTTCGGGCTCTTGCCACTTCTACTAGCAGCTGAGCAGCTGCCCTGCCCTAGCCCTTTGGCATCTGCAGAGTCATTTGGTCATTTCTATCCTGTGTCATTTCTATCTTGCTTGTCTCCTGCCTAACTCCTCACACTGTGCTTTCTGCAAGCTGCTGCCCATGGCAGTGGCTACTCACAGTTCCTTGTTATCTAATGGGAAGGCTGCGTGGTGCACACATGAAGGCAAGGACACGTCACAGTGAGCTCCACTTTAGTCTCCCTTAGTGACTAGTGAGTCCATTAATCTTAATAAAACTGCCTCCATAGCCACATATGAGCAATGCACAATTAACTTAAAACACAGCACCGCAAACATCTTTTGAAACAGCCTTGTCTGCACTACACGCACAACAGGCAATATAGTATCAAAAGCCAACAGCCCTCACAGGCCTTTCCAGACAGTTTATCTACCTCTGGTGATTCACCTCTTCCACCTACATGACAGGATTAGTGCCACCTTCTCCCTGCTGTATAGTGTCAATATTTGGTGCAGGTTCATCATTTAGCTGTCTCTGCTTACCTCAGGCACTTCTGTCAGAAGCCTGCTCTGTAGCCAGGTCAGATACTCAGAGAGAATGAACCAGAAGCCCTTGGACTGAGGGCTCTGGGAGCCTATGACTGTGCTGCACTGTGATTTTTGCTCAACCCATCACAGTACTTTCCCACCCCTGACTAACACTTCTGAAAGCCAAGTAACAAGGAGCACTCCATCACGCTAAGCAGACATAATTACCTGGTAATAGATCTAAAAGGATAATTCTGTTGCCTGTCAAAGATGCTGGCAGATAGGAAAGGAGCCAATCACCAAATCAGGAATAAACTTCAATAATATAATAACGAGCGCACTAAACAGGATGTTAAAGGAGTATCCACTTACAGATTTTCCAGAAGATCTGTTAAATTAACTTCTCATGCCTTCCTCAGCATGTAATAGCAATGCACTCAGTGTATAATCAAGCCCAGATCAGCTAAAGGACTGGACTGAGAACACAGTGAGAGAACTTAATAAAAACTGTTCATTATGGCCCAAACCTCCTTCCAGCTAATGTTACAGTACAAATAGACACATACACACCTTTCATCCATGTCCCCTCCTAGCAAAGGGAAGGGGCATAAGAAAGTCCCCAGTGCTCCTCCTCACAGCTGTGTGAGTAAAAGCTTCCCCACAAGATACAGCACACCTGAACAGCATGTCTTGGCCCACTAAGAAAGGATGTGTCATGAGTAAAGGATGAAGGAACTCAGAGACCCCAAACATGGAGTGCATGACACCCTGGTAAGAAACCAAGCATCACTCCAGGATGTGCTGGAGGGGAGGGGGAGCAGCTGCCGGGGCTGGAAGCAGCAGCCATCTGCCAGGCTGCTTTCTCCAAGTCTCAACCAAGTTCATCTGCAAGGGGGATAGATTTTCCAGCTACACTAATGAAGCTGCTCAGACATCCACCACCTGACATACGCAGAGTTTTTGCATGGGTTTAAGACAATTAGAGCTAGCAGAGCTTGGGGGGGGGGGGGGGGGAGAGGAGGGGGGGTACAGCCACTGCAGTAGAGAAGCACAGGTTTACACTTGCATATTCTGCTTCCTGCCCTATTCTCTGCCTGTGATTTTTCAGGCTGCTGGCACCTCCTCCTCCATGCCAACCTTGATCGTCATCAAAAAAGCCCCTGTGGTCACATTACGGGCAAGCACAGCAAATTCTCTGCACTAGGGTGTATTTATGGATTGCAGAAGTACTGCACCTCTGCCCATGCAAAAGACTTTGTTTCCTGACAGCTGAGCAAGACCACCATGGTACCTGAGGGAAAAGGGGGTGCAACAGCTTTTTCTGCGATATCGAAATGACAAAGAAAACAGCTCCTCTGCAGAAGGGCAAATACTGTGCTCTGAGATAGGGTCACTGTTGAGTCCCAAGCCTAGTGACTAGCAACATGAAGGGAAAACTCTACTCCTGCTTGCTCAATAGCAGGAAAGCTGGAGCCTGTAAATCCCTTAACCTTCCCTAGGGATGCTGTGCAGGTTGCGTGGGGTTCATGGGAGCCTGCTGACAGGAGGGGAAAACCCTCTTTGCACTTGTCAGAAAAGCTGTGCCACAACAGCTGCACTTCAGCAACAAGTGTGGTGCAATAAGTTGGTTGAGCTACTGTGCCTGATTTGAGTTATAACAGAGTGTAGAGAACATCTGCTCTCAAAGTATGGTGGGAAACAGAAAATAAGTGAGGAGGTAAACACGACACATACGAGGCAGGGGGAGGGAGATGCTGCAGAAGTGATCAAGCCAAGGTGTGGGAAATGTAAAGGAGGGGTAGATATTCAGCATTAAAAATAAATCACACCAGGACTCTGCAAGACACTGCATCCCTCCCAAACCCTGTCTTCTACCCAGAATTTCTCACAGTGGTTATTATTCCCCTTTGATTTAGACAGCACTTTCACACTTCTCTGAGATTTAACAGGTCATGCTGAGTGGACACACTTGGCACATGAGGGTGTGGGATGGGGAAGGGGCAGTGTGCCTGGCCATGCTGGGCTGCACCTTCCCTCACCCTGGGGCCTGGCAGCACCTCCAGTGCGTCCACGCTACATCTTCTCCCTCCTTGGCACTCACAGAGCATTTGCAGCAGCCACTCAGGTGCAGTCAGTGACAGCCCATCCACAATTTCTCTCTCCTACCAGAGCAATGGGCTCACCTGTGTAACAGAAATGCCTGCCTTGCCCTTAAACAGGACAGGGAAACTTCACTGCTTGGGGCCACCACTGTGATTTTAGTGGTGCAATTTAAAAACTGCAAAAAAGAAAGAACAGACCATGGAGGTGATGTCCCAAACTGGGACACCCTCAGTCTATTATTTTGGGTAAGTGCTTAGTAGGTGCATTTGAGAGAGCATCCTGTCAGGTCTGAGTGACCCTACCAGTGCAACAAGTCAGTTGCATGTTGCCTGGGGATCTCCAGCTGAAGGGCTACAGCATCATGCCTCATTGCAGGGTGTGGAAAGGAGGAGCACACACAAGTGCACCCCCACCCCCCCCGACTCATGGGGCAGTAGCGTCCACAGGAGAGCAATGGGCAGCCAGGACAGTAACATGATGGTACAGTGAGGTTGGCTTATGCTGGTAAAGCCCAGATGTGAACCCCCCCTGCAGCTTTGAGGCTGTGCCAGGGTGCACCTGTGTTTAGGTGGCTCTGCTCATGCTTGAGAGACCTAAAGAGGATTAGGCATTAGCCAGGGGACGTCAGCAGCAGAGATGCTGAAATACCCTTGAGGGTCTGGGCCTGAATTTTTGATCTACCAAGGAACAGAAGTGTTTTGAGAGACTTGAGGCTTAGACAGCAACTGAGGGATATCTAAATGTTGTATTTATTCAAGCATTGAATGTGCCTACCTTTCTATAAAAAATTCTGCCTTTCCTCCATCATGCCTGTGCATGACTAACCATCCCAGTCCCAATACACAATGTCAGGTGTCACTGGGGCATTGCTCACAGAACTTGCATTCCTCTGCCTTATTTCATGTACAGAGCCCAGCCCTGTAGCCACTTGTCAGGAGAGCAGCCTTTCTGGCAAGCCCTCTGACCTCCATCTCAGGCGAGGCTGAGGACAGCATTTGCCACCACTCCCCTGGGAGCCTGTGGGGACAAACTGTGCTCTGCGGCACACATTAATAGGTAATACCCAAGGTTTGTGCAACCAGCAGGTTTTTGATCACCTGCCTGACAAACAGCAGCCAAGTTCTCTGCTTTCCACCCTATGGAGAGAGATGAACCCACACCACCCTCTCCCCTAAAGAAGTGCTCTACCAACAGAAGCAATGGGCCAGCACAGATAAAAAAGAGACTATCCCCCCCTCCTGTCGAAACCACGACACTGTGCAGTAAAATTAATAAATAACACCACCAGGCTTCTGTCCGGCAGAAACATACTGAAAGAGAAGATTGGGATTTGCAAACACTTCTGGGGGGGTGGCGGAGAGGAAGCATTGCCTTCTGTTTCCTGAACAGCTTCTGCATTTTACATCAGACCAATCTGTAGAAAAAATGCAGAAGCAGCCTCAGGAGCTGAGACCAGACCCCAAGAAAATTCCCCTGTCCACCGTGGCAGCCCTCACAGGCGGTCCTTGCTGTTGCAACCCCTCTTAAGGACACTCTGCCCCTGGCCTGACAAACACGCAGATAAAAAATCAACACTCAGAGACTTTGGACACCAGTGGAGCAGAAGCTTTAAAGGTCAAAGTTTTGCACTGTAATTAATTTTGGGATGCTTTTTTTTGTTGTCTTTCATTTCTCCTAGGCACATGGGAAGTCCAGAGCAGAGACAAGGAGGGAACCACTTCCTCCAGGAGGCCCCCTTGGCATTAACGAATCCCTGCCTTGACTACAAGGTAGCCTGTCTTCCCATACATAAAATGGGAAATGGCAAGATTAACAGAAAACTGAATCAAAAGACTTCAGTGTCTGCTTTTGAACAAACCTGGCATAAGGCAAGAAAGCTTAACCGGGGCCTAGAAGAGCACATTTTCAAATGGAAAATTAACAGATAATGTGTCTCTAATGTGAGCTAATCACTTCTAGAGGAGGAATTAATTAAACGGGGGAATTAAATCACCAAGAATTTGCAGAGTGACCGGTTCTGATGGGATTCAGTTAATGAGCTATCTGACAATCATGTCAGATTCATTTTCTTCTCCTCTGGACACAAGAGGAGACACAGAGAGCAGGCGATTAGCACAGTGCCTACCCCTCCCAGGCTGCAGCCTCAGATGACCGCACCTTACTCAGCCTCAGCCTAGAAACTCGAGTGAATGAAAAGTAAAAGCCAAAAGTACACTACCAGCAAAATGCAGCCCTTGTTAAAAAAAAATAATTAAAAATTCAGTAGGTGAGAGAGAAGGAAGTTTCCTTTACAGAAATGGCTTGCAAGGTCACAACACACCCACCTGCCTGAGCTCAGTGGCAAACAAGCAACGCAGTGAACTTGAGTCAAAGTCCAGTGCCAGCACTCTCCTGCACAGAGAAGGGGTAAAAGGTGAGCATCCCTCCCTTGGACACGTGTGAATCACTTGGAACAAGAAAAAAATTAATTTTGCTCGGGAATTCAGTTATGTCTGAGCTGTTAGTCCCAAGCAATGGAAGAGAGGTTGAGATCTTGCACAGCCGTTAATAAAACCCAATCTGCATGGTTTGCAGGCAGGCTGCGGGCATGCAACCTCATTTCTGCCTAATTAGCTGGAGCAGCATTTATGTCAGCGTCATACTTTTACGACAGCTCTGTGCCAGCTGCAGGAAGAGAAATGATCTCCAGCCTTGTAGGAACGCAGAATCACATGGGCAGGCACCACCTGATCTCTCATAAAGACTGCTAGCACAAAAATAACTTCTCAGAAACACTTGAACATGTCTGAACAAGCAGAGTGAGCCAATACGGGATCAGCTGCATCAGAGGGCTGCAGCATTTGCAATCCAGCCTTCAAAGCCCTAAATTTGGGGTTGCTTGGATTTGCTGCATCTTCAGAGCAACGCCCGAGCTCACTGCTTTCAGTTCTGCCATCTACTTGCAGTATTGTGTGCCAAATACTCTAACAACCCTCCTGGATAGAAAAATGCAAGCATTTACACTCCAGGGCAGTGACTAATTTGTGGCACCTATAGTGGGTGAGGCTCTGTAAGTGAAATAATACAGTCAGATCCGGGTGGAACTGAGGGGGGCAGTTACATTATTTACTTCATACACAGGCTGTGTTTTTCCACATATGAACAGAGAGACTTACGTCTCTCTTAAGAAATGAAATTCACTGTTTCAAATTTGTAAAATGGTTTTCCAGGTGTTAGTATTTTCCCTGACACTGTATGTACTTGCTGTGGTAACACAACCTGGTAGCTCTGAGACATTTTGCAGTTTATGCCTAAATGAAAATAATAATAAAAAAATCAAAATATGAAAGCTGTCAGTGTCTGTTAGAGAGTTCACATTACAGAACAAAATATTCTCTCCTGGAACATGCTGGGTCTTATGTAGATTCAACTTTTCTGGGTGACGCAAATGCTGTAAAAACAACTCTGAGTCATAGAATCACATAATTCCCTGAAGCCAAGTAAGGACAGAAATCAGCCCACGCAGCTCTGACTTCCTACTTTCTTGGTGGTAGCAATTTTGTTTATCTTTCCTTCTAAAGGATACCATTTGCCTCACTCTACTGCAGGTCTTGCATTTCCCATCACTCAAGCCCGTAGTCACTGTAAATACCGATATTTAAAACACAAAAGTCCCATCCCAGCATCAGCAAGGTCTAGCATCAAGCCTGTTACATGCTGTCTGGGATTAGCTTTGCTAATTGGTATGAAGTCTTTATGAGGAAGAAGGCATTCTCCCAGACTGGCTGTAGTTTTATTTTGATATATTTTTCACCAGGAGTTCCTTTACAGCCCATGAGAGCCAGGCTTGGGTATTTTATGAATGTAATACAGCAGCACATGAAGAGCACTTAATGCCTTAAGTCTTTAGAATAGTTTTTCATTTCATAGCGCAACTAAGTTGTTTCACCATCAGATTTCCCATGCACCAAATTGGGCAAAGCCTTGTGCAAACAGTCTTGCAGCCTGTAAATAAAGCCTGCAGACTTGATCTGTGGGTGGTGTAAATCATCATCACTATGCTGCCGTCGTTTTTGCATCAGCATCTGCTGAGCTCTCCACTTTGAAACCTTAAGGACATTTTATTAATAGAGTGGGAGGAGTTGCATTATGAAGAGTTCCATGTAATAAACAAGATGTGATATATTTGCAGTACATGTAAGTGAATTGTTTTACTTATTTTTGTCAGCATTGACTTGCCTTCTCCCTGGCTTGACATATCTATGCATAGGAGCTGAGTGACCATGCTGGAAATACAGGTTGCAATGTTTGTATGGTAATGCACCATAAGCTTGATTTAGCTGTAAAGCAAGTAAGAGTTATTTGTGTCCTCACTAGTTACTAACAACTCTGTTTAGAGCCCATGTTGGAAGTCGCAGTGACATACCCCTGGCTTTACATTTTGTAAAGCAAAAGCCTCTTCAGGCGGGTGAGAAGGCAGCACTGTCTTTGCACACCGTTGCTGCCTGATGATTGACATAGACAATATACTGGTGCCTGATTAAGATACACGTACACACTCCTGCGTACTGAAGCCACAAACTCAGCAAAGCAAAGACATACTCAAAGTGTGGGATTCATAAATCAGAAATTCCGAACTGTGCAGTGACCTACCAGAGCTTTCACTCCCCCTTCGGCTGCTGCGCCACAGCTGCAGCCAGCCAACACGTGCTTGCACAGCTGCACTCCCTCGTCAGCCTGCTGGCTTCCTTCTCCTTCCCACACTTCACTGTCTTCCAAGTTATCACTAGTAACTGAATGTATTTACCGAATATAACCCAGGTCGCCAAGAAGAGAAAAGACCTCATGCACTCTTGACATTTTTGTGTTTAACAGCAACATTTAAGTATTTGAGGGGTGTTTTTCCACTTGCTGTTTTTTAAACACAGTAAATTCAGTCTGGTTTTATTGCCGTTTTTCCCTGAAAGGTCTACCAGATCTTTAATGGAAGCTGTGTCACCAGTGTGTTACTTGATGAAAAGCAAAAGTTATTTATTCAGCCCCTTTAAAACTCCTGTATCATTAAATCCAATGTAGCGCAAACGTTTGAAAACTGTTGAGAAGAAAATATGTCTCTATTAAAGCTCCAAGACTCTTTTTGATTAAGGAAAAGCAATTTTATACTTCTGAGACCTCCCACGTCATATTCTTAAGAGAGGAAAGGCAAGAAATAGTCTATCTGACATTCCCCATTTGGGGAAGAAAAGAAACACTTGAGTTCCTTTATGTATCATAAGGTAGCTAAAAAGAAATTACTGGGGTTTTGACTTTCTTGCTAACTTTAATCCACTAATGTCTGGAAAACTCAATGCTTTCACCTGGGACTTACATGTCCACATAAAAGGATAAGTGGAAGCTGCAGCTAAGCACCTCTAAAGAAGGGACATCATTAGTACCCAACCATCCTGGCACAGTATCTGTAGTGCTGTACATGAGCTTAAACTGAGGGTACAGCAGTGACTTCCACTTGGACAAATGATACATGTAATTCTACAGTGCAGTACTGTCTACAGTAACCACCAAGAAGCTTACAGAAATTTCCTCCGAATACTGTTATTCATCTTTCTAACTTGTGCTGTGATAAATGCACTATCATTTGTCTTAAGTGCTGGCCTTTCTTTTCCACCAAAATGAATGTCTTATATTGAGGTTTATACAAATGGGCTGCACAGCAAATTGGCAACAGGCCTTTGCAGCCCAAATATTTAGTTCTTTACCTGTAAATAGACACCGTGATCAAATCTGAAGCTTACAGCCTAGGAAGGTCACTGGAGCACTCTGCCCCTATAAAGCCACAAACGGATGTATCCTATTTTAGCCTTGCACATAGAAGACTGCCGTACCAACATCAATGCATTCCCAGGCTGCCAATGGATTTTTTGACCTTTGCTTTTTGTCTTGCATCTCCTGCTTCTCTAACTCATGACAAAAGTTGTACTTCCATCTCTCAGCCACGAAAGGCAAGGGGTGATGTGTTCACAAACCAGCAAGACTGGAGCTGTCAGAGCTGACGCCAGTGTTGACGGTGTCATTCTGCAGAGAGCACTTATTACTCCTCTGGTCAGTCACCAGACTATGGCGTGCACAGTTTCACAGCTATCACGCTGAATATTTTAGATTACTTTTTTGCCAAGACAGAACACATTCACAAACTGAGAGATCATCTCAGGACAAAGCCCGTCCAGGAAAAAGCCTGTTTCTATTTTGGCACTGTAGCATGGAGCAAGAGGGTACAGATCTCAGGACTGTCACAGCTGGATTCTGTTTATGGAGGAGGTTTAAAACACAGGCTTAGCTAATCTCTGAATTTCCTAAAGCAAAACATAAAACACTGCTTGTTTATTCGCCCCAGACAGGAATTTCATCAGATGAAGTCTGCAACATCTGACTACAGTTTGCCAACCACGCTCTCAAAGCCCACAAGTGATACTTTGGGGAGATCAGCAGAAAAACAAACCTAGGAGACTGCTGTGAAGCATCCTCCCTAATAAGCTTTCGTTAGCATCAATCTATATGAATTATGGAGTTAATCCTCCCTGCTCTCATGAGTAGTCCTATGTATTTGCACAGCAATTCAGAAAAGATGCTACTCTGCTAGATGCTATACAAATATGGAATAAAAGGCCACAGGACATCACAGATGGGATCTGTGTTCCTGCACAAGGTTTCCTGTTATCCCAAGAGTTATTGCTAGAGGTGTCTGGCATGTGCACAGCCACACCACGACACTCTCCAGAGGACAATCCAATCTGGGTTGTAAATAACTGAGAGGAGACATATCCCACAGCTGACAAGGTGGTACAAGGTATAAAAAGACAGTCCAGAAGTTTCAGGCAGGCAGAGTTTTTCTAGATTCTGTAGTCCAGAGTTTTGGCAGGAGTTCTGTGGTGTTAAAATCAAAGTACCTGGGAACAAGATAAGTGAGAGATGAGGAAACAGATGGAAGAAGTTTGGAGCCTGGCGCAGCCCTCTGCCTTACACCCCTGTGTGCTCAGGGGACTCAGATTTCCTCTGAACTTGTTCAGTCCATCAAAATATATAGGAACACCTGAGCAGCTGTAACACACATGACACACAACTATACACCAAAACGTGAAAGCTAGAATGGAAGAGTGAAAGGTTATATTTGAAGGTGCAAAATCCTTGCTCAAGGCAAGCTGAATTATCACCAGTTAAAAAGGAAAGACTCCTACACTGTTTAAGTGCCCGGTTCCAAAACTAATAGTATCTGTGCTCTCCCATCTGCAAGTCGTCAAGATCAAAGAAGCTCAGCTCTCTGGACAGTGGGCTGAACAGAAATACTGGCCACAGAGGAGGGGGCTCTGTAGAGAATCTTCCATGTGACCTGCAGCAGGGGCTGCCCAGGGGACCAGACTGCACCTGGGAGCTAAGTGCCTAAAAGGGAGAGTAAGTAAATGATTCCCAACCCTCCCGCACACGTGCCCTGCCTTTAAAAGAAAGAAGGGATACTCAGAGAAAATCTCTTTACTGGCAGGCCTGTTCATGAGAATAAGCACAGGTCTGTATCTGGAACCGCTACAAGGAGGGAGGGTTACAACTCTTGAGAAACAGCATCTTTGATCAAAACAGCACAGTTGGGAGATACTGAGCCCCCTGAGCTAGATTAAAGACGAATGGTAGAACTTGAAGCATAAATTAATCTCACTATTGGCTATACGGTGTTAGAAATGGAATTATTTTCTCATCACATGAAAGGGGCTTGAGCACTATCTCTGGGATTTTTAGTGTTTCCCACCAAAAGACACTAGTTTTACATTATTTAAGTTAGCTAAGATAAGCCTGGCTCCTCTCTAGCCTGGTTTACTGGCACGTCACAGTGCAGACGTGCATCCAGTACCAGTTGGGCTATAAAGACTTGAAGCGATATGGGTTGAAAATGTTTTAACACTAATGTACTCTGCTCCTAATGGCTCTTGCCAATCAGCAATCACTCCACTAAACCTGTCAGCCTTCTCTACTACACTGAAATCACTATTTTCTTACTCCCTATTTGCCTCTTTTCCAGTGTGATCTGGAAAAAAATGGACATTTTTTCCTCCTGCCTGCTCCTTTATGAATACTGTAATATTATTCTACAGGCAAGCTGCCCAACATACTTGAAAATGTGCTCTGAAAGTTGACACAACATACATAAACAGAAATCAAACCCATCAACACCTGCATCTTAGCTGCTGTGCCCAGTGCTATTCACTCCAAGGACCTCTCAGTGATCCCAGTGGAACAGTGAGATGGTGGGAACTTTCCACAAGGAGAAAGAGAAAAGCACAACCTGTTCCAAACCTATTTCTGAGGGCAGCAGCACGGGTTAAATCAAGCTAGGTGGGAGGTGTCACCCCACAGCCACAAGACTTCTCTCACCTCCCAACACAAATCTGACATTCAGAAGGGTCAACAAGAAAGAGTAACATCAGCCACTCACAAGTTAAACGGCTGAATAACCCTCATATTTGGAAGGAAACCAAGACATTTCTGTAGCGAGAGAGAATCAATCTAGTGATATATAAAGATGTTCAAAAGAAGAATGTGGTATGTAGCTTGTGAGCTTGAGGGGACTCTGGGAAGCTCTACATGGAAAGCCCAGGAAAGACTCACCACTTCAGTCTCACAGTATTTTTCTCACTTTTGCTCTTGCCAGCACTAACTAATCCAGGACATTTTCTCTACCCACAGAGCTGATCAAGCATATCCTCCTGCCAGCCTGCGAGCGTCAGCAGCCAGCTCGCACTAGCGCCAACATACACAGCTGCCACCTCTCCTTCCTCCCCCATGAGCCAGTGTCTCTGCCATTCCCAGCCTAGCCCCCCACAGCCTCACAGAGCAGGATTCAGACTGTGATCTCTTATGCTCTTCCCACGTCTTTAAAGCAGAAAGATCCAAAGCTTTGATCCCATTCCCGCTTTGCTATTTACGTCAGAGGGCAAAGCCTACACCACAGCTTGCAGCAAGGCTGAGTTGCCCTGTTTTTCAGTCAATAAAACATAGTTTTTCCCAACTGGTGGCAGACCTACTGAAAGCCTCATTTACAAGTAGCAAGTAACAATACTACTACTAACCACCTGACACCTCCAAGGGGTTAAAACTAAGCCCCATGAAGCAGTGGAGGAAGGACTATCCTCAACTGTTCAATGGCAACACCAAATCAAAAGAGGTGAGAGTTCCTGAACTAACTTTCTTCCCACTTAGCATCAGCAGGAAACTTTCCTTTCAAGAGAACAGCAGTGAAGGTATGCCAAGAGCCAGGATGCTTTGGAAACACTGCCTCAACTGTCTCCTCTGAGCTGGAAAAGTGCTTTGCAAAAGCATTAATTGAGATGATGTAACTCTAGCGTAGGTCTCAGCAGAATCAGCCCTGTTTAGTACACAAAAGGAGACAAATGAACCTGGAGTTTAAAGGTCCACTTCTGTTCTCAAAAATCCAATAGACATTTTCTCTACAACATTTCTGAGAACAAGATGAGGCTATAAATCAGATATACTTTACAATCCATATACTGAACACAGAGGCTGCTGAGGCTGTACTTTCATAAATTGGTGCCAACTTTGTAAAATGAACATACAAAATAATATAGCGAATAAGAAGGCAAAACTGCTGGCAGCCCAGGTGCCCCTGCTGCTCACTGGAATGAAGCAGCTCACCCCTGGGTTTTTATTGTCATAGGGTATCCACGCACTAGCCCTGAACCTACAGCACCCAAGGCTGAATTGGTGACATGTGGTACAAATGTTGAGTCATGATGCAACAAAGAAAATGGCATCGCATACTGATAGGAAATGACAGTAGAGCCAGTCAGGAACTCTTCAACAAAACTGTTTTGTGGCTGTCGGAAAATACTGATACTTCAAAAAAGCATCTGTAAGGTGGGGCCATCATGCAAAGTGATTCAGAACTGTCATAATGTCAATCTTGGGCATTTTTTTAAAATAGCATATTTTGAGAATTGGATTTAGAAATGAAAGGTTTTTTAATGTATTTTTTAATAAAGGAAGCAATACAACAAATAGCCTGAGTTATCAAACAACTCAGAGTTAATGCTACATGAAAGTCACAGCTATTTTAATCATATGCCCTATATTGGTATGGATAAAAAGAATTGAATTTTAAAGTTAGAAGATCCCATGGAAAA
This sequence comes from Brachypteracias leptosomus, assembly GCA_013401335.1. NCBI lineage: Eukaryota > Metazoa > Chordata > Aves > Coraciiformes > Brachypteraciidae > Brachypteracias > Brachypteracias leptosomus. The sequence goes on from VYZX01031857.1 coordinate 93,316, forward strand.
GGAAAAATCATCCCATCCAGGCCTAATTGTAATACTATAGCATGCTCTAGTAAAGAAGATTAAACATAGCATGCAAATATAAACTAGCTGCTTCTTCCTCATTTTGGAGGTTATTCAGTCACTACATTCTGGCATTTTTATACTACTGAAAAACTAATAGTTTAAAAAAACCAAACGCTTCTCAACATACAGCTACATCTTCTCTGGAACAGATGAGAATTCAGATACCACATGGCTCATAAAGCAATTTTTGAGGACTAAACACAAATTTGACAGCCTTATCCATTTACAGTTCTGCCAGCTACTGCTCTAAGAATTCAATGACCTGGAGGAGCTATGTTTAAATAACTTACAGTAATAATTCTGCTGAGAAAAACCCTGAACAGCCATTTTCCTGTGGCTCAGACAGGACCAATTACTTATGAGGTCCTGCCTGAGCAGTCCTGCAAACTCTTCATCTGGAGGCATGGATTTGTCACCCTGAATAAGCACTGCAGCTGTAGTCACACCCGCCCCTGAAGGGAGACCTTCACACTATGAAGAGTCTACTCAAGGCAAAATGTTGTACAGCAGAAATAGGCCTCTGGGAGCAAGAACATCAAAGGAAACAACAGTAGGAAGTTTCTGACTTTTAAGAAAGCAGGTGGATCTCTGAAAGTACCCAAACCCTGTAAAGGGTTGCACATGGTGACCAAAAAGATCTTTGGGACTCAGAGAAAGTTATAGGTTTTTGGACATAGTAAAAAGAGTCAGGGAAGATGGAAAGCAAACAAAATGGTTTTAAACCAATGGGACAAATGGCACAAACATGTGACAATAAATGGCTGCTGGTCCTGAACTTCATGGCTAGCAATTTAACACCCCACCTAAACACTGATGGCGGTAAAACATAGCACAGAAGTAATCTCTAGTCACAGAGTATCCCATGACTGCAGAAGTAAAACCATTAAACCACACTGGGGTAACTAGGAAACTATGCACCACAAAATAATTGTGGATTTCCAATTGAAGCATCCATGTGGAAACTCATTCCTTGTCCCTAAGCATGATCTATGATATTTGTAAAATTCTTGATAAGTCTTCATCTAACCTGCTCTTAAAGTTTTCCACTGCTGCAAGTTCCACCTCTGACCCACCTTCAGCTGAAGAACTGAAGTAGGGTTGAACATATATGTGGTGACTGACCTGTCCATGTGTGCTTCAATTGAGAAAGATGATCAGATTTCTAAACCGATGTTGTATACTTAATATTAGAAGAATTGGTCAAAGCAGTATGATCCTTTCCTTCAATGGGAGTGAGATCTGGTATCAGAACTAAAAAGAGTTATTTGACCTCTAGTGCATCTTAGGGAGGGTCTCCACTGCGTTAGCAAAATCCCCAGAAAAGTAATTGGTGGTTATCAAGCAGACATTCTCTGAGCATACTTGCTCAAGCAGGCATCAACCTAGAGGTGTCCTGATGCTTCCATCTTGTTAAAACATTCATAATCCTATGGCACAGCCCATGACAGAAGATGCAGCAGTGTGTTACAGGGTTCAACTCTTTATTTGCAACTGGTTATGGGAATGTTGTCTTGTACTGCAGTATGCACTGAAACCTGCCTCCATTTCATGAGTGGTTCTTGTCAAGTGTATTTCAAAGTCATGATTAACTCCTTTAGGAATACCCCAGAGCTTTACAGCAAGGGAAGCAAGGATGCATCACCTCTGTAGCTAAACTGAAGACCATATCAGCAGTAGCAGAAAACACCTCCTAAAATCCTGATTACTATCCATAAGCTTTATCTTGCATGGGGAACTTTGATTCCCAGGGAGCTACTACTAAAGAGCAACAACTTCCAAGGCAAGTTCAATGGCTGCAGTCTGAGTGTTAGTTCCCATGCTAAGACAACATGCCTCACACTGGTCCCAGCTTATCATGAAAAGGAGGAAGTTGATGTTTGCACTACAAGAACAACATGGGGTCACTCTCCTAGAGGAGAGCACTTGGGCTTTTGTATTCTGACCCAGCCACTGGCCTCTTGCTTGAATGCGTTCTCAATTTCCTGGCAAGGCTGACCTCCTTCTTAAAACACGTTGAGACTTCCTTGTGAGGAGTTCTGCAGAAGCACCAGTGGTTGCAGTGGGCCTATCATTTTAATTTATCCACCTAAAATAGGCAACTACTTGAGTCCCTGTGGGAATTAATCCATTTTGTGCATGAAGTACATGTGATTCAACAGTGACCTAATTATCAGATTCCTCAGTTGTTTCAAGAGCAGTGAGGAGAGGAGCTATTCTTCTTTGGCCCAGCTGATGAGTTAGAAAACTCAGGCAAGCTTTCAAGTACATGATCCCATTACATTCTTAGACCCACGCAACTTAAATAACATAATTAAGTATATATAGAGTCTTTTCACCCAGCAAGTCCATGGCGTATCTTCTCCATACACAGATAAGAGGAGAGAGCTGGAAAAGATCAACAATGAAGTACTCTATTTCCATCAGCCAGTCCTCAGTTTTCAAGTGTTTTTACGTTTCTTCAGAGAACACTTCCCATAATAACCTGAATCTAATCTCTAAGCCCAGCACACAAGTGGTATTTAATGAACAGCTTCAATTATGACTCCTGGTCCACTTAATTTCTGGCCCTTCCTTCTTTGTAAATATCTCCAAGTGTCTGTTTCCCTTGCTTCACAAGTGTTGTCAATGCATGAACCTCAGAGATCTCAAGCACCATCAGAAACAATGTTTGTTTCAACTGCAAGAAGGAAGTGTTAACAAAAAAACCAAACCCAAATAGATAACAAAGCAACAGAAGTTAGATTAGAAAGAACAAAATTATTTGAGAAATGTCATTAGAAGTCTCACTTAATCTGTCTTGTTATAGTAGAATATGCTAAGATGTCTCATGCTCTTATTGAGCAGTGATTTTTATTTTTTTTTAAGATAAATCTACCTGCAGAGTATTAAGTAGAAATTAGAAGTTCCAGGTGAGAAGACAGATGAGATAGGATAGGCCCCTGCAGTCCTTGCTTCAAAAAGTTGACGTTCTTACACTGACAGGATGAACAGAAGACAAGGAGAACAGTTGCAGCATGATGTGACTGGCCCCAGGTAACCCAGATCAGCAGCACAGCTGCGAACAGATGCCTTGCATCTTTGCCTAACCCTTGATTCCGTTTCCTCTTCAAATTTATCACTACTGTTTCTTTCCCACGGAGTCATCAACAGAAGATTAGATAAACTCCCCAGCCACTGAAAAACCTTGGGTACTCAAGTCCTTCCTTGAAGGAACACTGTTGCATTTTCCACAATGAGTATCTAAGTACATGATACCAATTTCCATCAATTTACTCCAGACTGTACTTCAGCCTCCCCTGCAAAGCCTATAGTTAGTCCCAGCCTACCAGAGTATGCCCCTTGACAATAAACAGTTCACCTGAGAAATCTGGTTTGTAGGAAACATCAGTGGGAACCAAGTTTTCATTAAAACCAGCATGTAATTTGTCACTGTCGCTGCACTGAAACCTGCACCTCTCACAAATAGGACTCAACACTGTGTAATCCACGCTCTGAACATACTGAACATCTACTTGAACAATGCAATTCCTTTAGAAGCAGTATTTTTTTGCTAACAAATAAGATGATATGCATGGTAAATTTCCCCTGTAGTGATAGGACTAAGAGTGAACCTATTTTTGATAAAACACAGAGTTTAGAGCAGGACCTCAACTGCTTAGAGAAAACCCTCTGTGGAGATGCAGTGCCTCTAATGACTAAATATACAACAGAATTTCCTTCCATGCGTATCCTTGAGCAGACACCCAAGACTTAAGAGATCTGTAGCACTGACAACCATTCCAGACCCTAAATAACGCCAAGAAAGAGCTGAGGGTAGGAGTAGAGGACCATGTTATGGTAGATCAATGAGTGGACACAGGCCCTAACACTACTTATGCTTTTCTTAGTCCTGGCTCTGGTCTGGCTTTGTTAACCATCAAAAAGTTGTTCCAGCTTGGTAGGTAATATTTCTGTGAACAGGGGACAATTAAACAGATCACTTTCCGGGGGCTACTTACATGAGTGCTACATGAGCAAAGCTATCCACAAGGCAAGTGATTCAATCAAGTAACCAACCAACCAGGAAGCCAGCAGAACCACATGTAGAATCTGTACTGTTTTCTGACACAAAGTGGTAACCATGAACAGTTTCATGCAGTATTTTATGTCATCTCCATAGCCTTGACAATCTTCTTCCCCTCAAAAATAATTCAGTTATTTTTGTCCTGCGAGGGTGGCTAGTGTGCTAGTGCAGCAGATCTAGCCAGGTTCACTGCAGTGGAAGAGCTCAAGGCAAAGTAGGAGTGAAACTAGAAACTTCTCCTTTGTTCACATCCTCCAAAGAATGAGAGAGCACACTTTGGAACTCAACGTGGACTCTAATGACTAACTGCAGGTTGCTTTCATGGACACACTGATTGATATGAGCAACAGTGAACACTGCATTTGTTGAGGATCCACACACTTGGAAGGCTACAGACACAGAGTTTTAATGAGACGTACAGCACAACTCCTGCTTGACTGCCACAGTTGGAAGCCTCAGCAGCATCCTGCTTGCGCACATCACCTTTCCTGTACTCAGTTGTTGCCTAGATTTCATGCTTGTACTGAAGAAAACTAACCAAGTGCCGCTGGTAACCCCAACAGTTCTCTCAACCTTTATGAAAATCCCTAATATTAATCTAAATCCCTCCTCCCACCCCTTGTCACCAGAGTCAAATGGATGTTTCAAGACCATCATTTATCTGCACAGGTTACAGTTATCTCACTGGGAGAATCACAGATTAAGTTGGGTTGAAGAGACCTCAAAGATTATCTAGTTCCAACCACCCTGCCATGGCAGAGATACCTCCCACTAGATCAGGTTGCTGAAGGTCCCATCCAACCTGGCCTTGAACACCTCCAGGGATGGAGCATCCACAACTGCCCTGGGCAACCTGTTCCAGTGTCTCACCACCCTCTGAAGAATTTCTTCCTAATTTCCAGTCTAAAACAATCTTCTTCCAGTTTGAACCCATTATCCCTTCATCCTATCACTACAGGGCTTTGTAAAAAGTCCCTCCCCAGCCTTCTTGTAGGCCTCCTTCAGATACTGGTAGAGAGTACGTTTTATGACAACCCTTTTATTGTAAGCTCTGCCACCACTGGCACATGCAGCCATTCATTGTGGACTTTCCTGCACATCTTAACGGTCTGATAGAACACAGCTTCTCAAAGACAAGTCAGTCATCATTTTCACTATTTAACCTCACATCCCTTTTCTTTACCTTACAATTTAGGATCAGTTTTCTCCACCCATTCCCAAGTCTTTTCCTATTTCCCCTAGGAAAAATTATGCTGCCCAGTATGCCAGTAACTACTGAAGTACAGTAGCAGCAGTTCCCACCTCTATGGGGACATGCTGTGTGGATCTCTCAGCACTGTACCTCAAGTATCTGAACCTTCCTGGTACCTGCAGTTCCCCCAGCAGCCTGGTTTCAACCTCATACCACCAGAGGTAAATTGCTTTCTCCAGCCTCCATGAGAATCTTCCTGAGCATTTCAGTGAGACATGAGCACCAGATTCCCTTTTTCCCTCACTTTGTACTCGGAGCTCCCCTTGCTTTACACTATCACACTAACTTTCCAACCCCTGGTCCAGAGAACACCATTCACAGGTCTGACCTCGAGCTGCTTCACTGTGCTCCTGCAAGTTTCAGCTGTCCAATGACTTCTGCCACACCTGCATCTTCTCCAACAGGAACAAACCTCATAAGCATGGAGTACAAACCTTTTTGCACTCAGCTTGACTTCCAGATCCCATGGGCCACCTCCACAGCACACACAACTTCACTTGGTAATCTCCTAAATCCATGGTTCTGTGTTTCTATGACTTTATACACATGACATACATAGGGGTGTGGAACTGCTAAGTTAGAGCTTTTGGAAGATATTTAAGTGCAGGTCGCACATCCAGGGACATAGCATGACAACACAAAGCCCTGCATGATGAGGCTGATAATCAGCGCAAGTCTTAAGCAGGTAAATTTAGTGTGGTCCACACTCAGTGTGTTCAAAGCAGATCCTCTAGTAAGCTACCCTGGTAATAAGCATCTTGATCTCCTTTCCAGTTCTTCAAAGCCCAGGCATGTGAGTGGTGTTGCACCAAGTAGGGAAGATTCCACTTACAGATGTGCACTATATGGATTCAGGACTGCATGTCCATATCACACCTTCACTGGTTCTCAACCCATACATGCACCTGCAGCACACTTGTGTGGATCAGAGTTCCCCGGCACTACTTTCTCCCCTCTCCCTTCCTCACCAGGAATTCACCAGTTTCTACAGTAATTTCAGCACAGAACTTTAAACCCAGGTTCTTTCTTCTAAACGAAGCAAGACACTTTGTCTACCTTCAAAGACAAACTGGAAACCCTTCCACTATCTATCCCCTTGTATATTCCAGTACTTAACCTCATTCCAGACTAATTACAGAAGACTAAACGATGGGGTTGAGGCTCAGTCAAATGGGAGTGCAGGTACTTATTTGCTGGAGGAAGGGGAGCACTTTTGAGGAAAAGGGTACATACTGTGCTTTTCCTGAAATTCCACATGCTTGTTTCCAATGAGGCTGCCTAGCAACAATCAATATCGAAATGTCAAAATTAAAGCTGTCTACTACAAGGCACCTTTGCCAAGTTTAGTCACAACTGTAAGATGAGGTCCTTAACATTACACAGCTGAAGAACAAGGGCAAGTTCAATAAATTTTAAATTATGTTGTTACAGCCAAACTTAGTATTCCCAGGGAAGAAGAAGGTTGTCTCCTCATCTGTCCCACCATCTGCTTTTGTCAGCTTCTCTAGAAAACTTGTACAAGTACCCAGCACTGTGGGGCACAGGTTAGTTTAAGGTTTAACCCCTCAGCTCAGCTGCCATAGATAAGCACACTGATGCGTACCACACTAAATTCGCCTGCTGCCAGAGCTGCATGTGAATGACACCACTTGGGCTACAGAGTTTGCTAAACCAGAAGAGTGACGCTTCACAAATGAGTAGACTGTGCAGTTCAACTTTTTTATTTTAATAAAACCAAGAATATGCACAGCACATGCAGTGCTAGCATCTAAACTAATACAATAAGCAATTCTAAACCTACAGTGACTTGAAGTTCAATTTTCACATTCAGCAAGTTTAAGTCCATTCTTGCATATTGTTTTGAATCCTTTTATCTGAACTGAAAATATTGCTGGCTGATAAAACTTGCTAAAATGCACAAGTCACTGATTATGCCAATACAACAAAGATAACCACATGTTTGAGGATTGCAATGTGCCAGACATTCACTGAAAAAAAAAACCACACAACTAAACAAAACTCACGCAACAAACATCTGAGAATCTGGACACTTCACATCAGTGTTTAGAAGTGTTTCATTAATATCT
>VYZX01031857.1:132223-155888 GCA_013401335.1 Brachypteracias leptosomus
CCCCTGCCCGCGCGCTCCCCTCCCCCTCCCTCCGCTATCGCGAGAGAAACCTACCGCGCCGCCGCCGCCAGGGAGGGCTATCGCGAGACCTGCGCCAGCCTCCGCCGCTCGGCCCGCGCCGAAAGGCGCGCCGGAGGTGTCGCGAGACTTCGGGCGCCGGGCCCGCGCGGCATCCGCCGGCTCTCCCGGGCTTTGCTGGCGATACCGCGAGGTTTCCCCCTCACCCCCTCCCCGCGGCTGCCCGCTCTGCCCCCCGNAAAGACACTGGCCTCCTTTGGCACCCTCCATGCTTCTCCTGCCATCTCGAGGTCCCCACACGGTGCCTTCACAAGGCAGGAATTCAGGCTCCTTCCATTTACAGCCCCCACTGTGCATCCTGGTAGGACTTTATACATGCTTCCTGAGAGGTTGTGTCACCTCAACCTTTTTTAGGCAGCTACTCGTCCACACTGGACCATCACAGTTCAGTTGCCCATAACACAGGTACAGACATGAAACTTGTGGCTCTGGTCATGTCTACAGATCTATGAAATGACCCACTGTGCCCGTTGTTCAGTGGCACATCACTGAGCCACTCATCCCAACACATTGGTGTTGGTGGTCAACACCAATTAGTTGTTACAGATAGTCATCATTGTTTTTTTCCAAAACAATCTTTAGCCATCAAATCTGTTGAGATGCCAAAGGTCACCCCTATTTTCCCTGAAGTCACTGTTTTAGCAAGCATTACACCCACAAAAAGCCCCATTTGGGGCTCATTAGGACTTGTGTTTACTGTTGGTCTACAAAATGCCAAATAATAAGCATTAAGCTATCTGTCACTTTTCAAAAAAGAGAAACACCCACATACCATTCCATCACATCACAGCCTGCTGACACAGAAAACACTAGAGCCATTTCTGTGAATTTGGGTCAGTAAAAATACTGACAAACATTCTTGAAGGACTAGGATACCGCTGAGGCTTATTAAGTCACAAGGAAAAGAGCATAGGGTTTGATTGTCCCTGATCCACATACAGCAATTACTGCCCTGTTTCCCTCCTCCCTGTGTGCCTGCCTCTTCCAACAAGAAAGTATTTAAAATAGAATTTTAAAACAAGACAAAACTTTTCCATGGTACTCACATGTAAACCCACCAATCTTTACCTAGTTCTTCCTGAACACAGAGTTTTTTCACTTAACTGCTCTTAAAGCTCTAGAGCCAAAGTCTTTCAGTTCTAGAAATTTAGCTTTACAAGATTTAAACATCCAGAAGCATATCCTTAAACAAACAACACATCCTCCTTCTCCCAGACAAAGCACAAAGTTATGCACAGGACAGAGTCTGTCCTTAGACAAAACATTTACCATTCTTCTGCTTTGGTCTTCCATAGTGCTACAGCTCCAGAGTTAAAGAGTTATACTTGTATTTCTTCCCCATGTGCACCTATTTATATTATTAAATGTTTGCAGGTGTGTTCACTAAGGCTGCCTGACAGTTAAAAGAAGAAAAAAAGAGTATCCATTGTTTTTAAAGCTGCTATTTAACTTAGGCAGATTTATTTTTTTATTATTATTATTTAAAGCAAATTTCAAATACATCTTTTCATTCCTTTTCTTCTTACAACTTTGTGGACCGTTCTAAATTCTAAACGATTCTGCAATGTTTACATCCCTACAATGACTGCAATGCTTTTGTAAACAAGAGCATTGCTTGATATAATACATATGCACTAGAATATGACTTTAATGAATCCTCCTTTCCTGTACAGCTTTTAGAAGTATCACAGTAATTTAATTCCTGGTCCTTCAGTCAGGAAAGCAGGTGGGTCCACTTTCCTCCATGGCAGGTTAGTAGAGGGACCTGTGTTCCATACTGGCAGCGTGCTTTGAGGTAGTCCACTCAAGGCAGAGCAAATGACAAAGAGTCTTCTCGTGCAGGCTTGCAAGTGCTTCCATTGCTTAGGGAAGTCAGCTTTCCCTTTGTTATTAGGTTACCATCTGCATTAGGCAGGACCTCACANGCGGCTGAGATGTCTCTAGAAGGAGTGGGATTGGAGGTCACGTGGGCGACCCGGCCGGCGCCCGCCGCCATCTTGCGCGTATCCCATGGCAGTGGCGTAGCTCCTTAATGGAGGCGCGTCGAGCCTGCAGCGCGGGGTTCCAGCGTGCAGAGGGAAGGAGAAGGGCGCTGGTAGTGGCGCGCTGTGGGGCTAGCCCGGCTTGAGTGTCACCTAGAGCAGGAGCTGGGATCATTGNTTGGTCTACAAAATGCCAAATAATAAGCATTAAGCTATCTGTCACTTTTCAAAAAAGAGAAACACCCACATACCATTCCATCACATCACAGCCTGCTGACACAGAAAACACTAGAGCCATTTCTGTGAATTTGGGTCAGTAAAAATACTGACAAACATTCTTGAAGGACTAGGATACCGCTGAGGCTTATTAAGTCACAAGGAAAAGAGCATAGGGTTTGATTGTCCCTGATCCACATACAGCAATTACTGCCCTGTTTCCCTCCTCCCTGTGTGCCTGCCTCTTCCAACAAGAAAGTATTTAAAATAGAATTTTAAAACAAGACAAAACTTTTCCATGGTACTCACATGTAAACCCACCAATCTTTACCTAGTTCTTCCTGAACACAGAGTTTTTTCACTTAACTGCTCTTAAAGCTCTAGAGCCAAAGTCTTTCAGTTCTAGAAATTTAGCTTTACAAGATTTAAACATCCAGAAGCATATCCTTAAACAAACAACACATCCTCCTTCTCCCAGACAAAGCACAAAGTTATGCACAGGACAGAGTCTGTCCTTAGACAAAACATTTACCATTCTTCTGCTTTGGTCTTCCATAGTGCTACAGCTCCAGAGTTAAAGAGTTATACTTGTATTTCTTCCCCATGTGCACCTATTTATATTATTAAATGTTTGCAGGTGTGTTCACTAAGGCTGCCTGACAGTTAAAAGAAGAAAAAAAGAGTATCCATTGTTTTTAAAGCTGCTATTTAACTTAGGCAGATTTATTTTTTTATTATTATTATTTAAAGCAAATTTCAAATACATCTTTTCATTCCTTTTCTTCTTACAACTTTGTGGACCGTTCTAAATTCTAAACGATTCTGCAATGTTTACATCCCTACAATGACTGCAATGCTTTTGTAAACAAGAGCATTGCTTGATATAATACATATGCACTAGAATATGACTTTAATGAATCCTCCTTTCCTGTACAGCTTTTAGAAGTATCACAGTAATTTAATTCCTGGTCCTTCAGTCAGGAAAGCAGGTGGGTCCACTTTCCTCCATGGCAGGTTAGTAGAGGGACCTGTGTTCCATACTGGCAGCGTGCTTTGAGGTAGTCCACTCAAGGCAGAGCAAATGACAAAGAGTCTTCTCGTGCAGGCTTGCAAGTGCTTCCATTGCTTAGGGAAGTCAGCTTTCCCTTTGTTATTAGGTTACCATCTGCATTAGGCAGGACCTCACAGTCTCAGTTTCACTTTTTATTCTGCAGTTGACTCAGAGACAATTTGCTGGAGGAAGTTGAGCAGCTAATGAGTACCTGAGTCAAACATTAATCTAACACTGGAGTCCTCACAAATCCTGCTCACTGTCTGTTAAACTCAGTAAGTTTTTGCTGATGGACTCAAAAAAACCTGCATAAAACCTGGGTGCTTGGACACTCTGTTCTTAAATCCTAGCAGGATTCCCAAATTTGCTATCCTCTCACCTGCAGAGCCTCATCTATTAGGCATTCTGAAGGCTATCTAGTAGAGATGCAGCTTTCTGAGTATCAAGGAGATTGTTGCTGTGCATTAGCAAACTGCCACCAAGCAGTGTGGGTTGTAAAGTCAATTTGTAGCTGCCTTTTGGAATATTTTTACCCAGTGCTGATAGATGCTGGCTTTGTGTACACAAGTTTCCTCATCTGTTCTGCAACTACCAACAGGTCATATGGTTAAGATAGTACTAGCCATCTTAACAAGCAGGTTTCCCATCCTATAGAACTATGGGCTTTCTTCTAAGGGAAGGAGGTATTTTACTAATGGTAAGGCAACTCAGACTCAGGCCCTGACATCCAGAGTGTAATAAAAAATAAATCATGGATGTAATTCTCAGTTTGCAGTACTGAAAACTTGTTTCTTGTCCTACAGAGCTAGCTATGAGACTAAGGCCACATACTATATTTTTGTAAGTCTTTCATACTGCAAGCTGGCAGGGTAATAAAAAATAGAAAGTTAATGTTGTCCAGCCACGAATTAGCAAAGGGACTCAGAAATAGTCTTTAGTCAACGGTATATATCTCTTAGTAATACCAGAGATCTATCTTTAACAGCATAATTTTTAAATGCTGCATCTGATCAGTTCCCAAATTTCTGGGGACATTTTTTAGACATCAGGAGGCACTGACTTGCTGATTTGGAGGAATAACATGAAAAGAAGAACCACATGCAACTATTGATATGCTGTTAGTGAAGCCTTCACTACAAAGCCTGCATTTCCCTACAGCAGCAGCTACAAAACTCTTTGGACCAATGGATAGATTTTAAAATAGTGTATGTAAAAGCAGTTTATGTGGCAGGATAAAACGAAATGCATTTTTAAAGCTGGCACCCTTCCTCTAAGTTCAAAACAAAACCAAGCCTGTTGCATTGGATGGCCTTCCCAGATTCCTCACGTTTGGGAAGCTGTTGCTCTTCAGATGTTTCTCTCAGCAGCAGCATGGGTGTCGGCAGTTCCCAGCACTTGCCATTTGTTCCTTTCCTCAAGGTGTCCCCTCGGCTGTCACAGTGTAGCTGTTAGTGATGCCAGTCCGTGCAGTGAATGAAGGAACCAATCTGAGATTTAAATAACTCTGTCTGTTTGTAAGAGTAGAAGAAAAAAACCTGCCTAAGTCAACTTTCTGCCCAGAAGAGTGCCTGTAAGATAGTTCATAGTCATTGGTTCATGTGAATATTTCCCACCATAGATGCCTTAACTCAGTGTGCAGGGCAAAGCTGGTACCTTGAGCCAGGCACCTCTTTCACTGGCATGAACAGCTTGCATCATCCCTGCTTCCTTCTGTGCCCCCAGATCATTTCAGCCTCTCAAATAAACCCTTCGGGAGAGGGGGTTGTTTTTCACCTTGATCAGTCCTTCAGCCCAGTTGTGACTACACCAACACCTGTGCCCATCCAGCAATAGCAGGGGAGCTAGCCCTGGGCAGGGAAGGCAGAGCCTGGGGCTGCTGATGAAGAAGCCTGTGCAGAGCCACAGCTTTCTTCTCCTGGTAGGCAGGGGTAGAACGGGGGAGCACAGGATGCACACCCACATTTTCTCAGGGGAGGAATGCACTGGGGTACTTTTTACTCAAACTAGGAGACTCAGCGGGGAATCTCAGGAATATCTGGGCAGAGTTTTCTGTTACCTGTAGAACTAATACCTGTAGGTATTTTAGCCAAAATACTCACAGTTGGTTTGCCTGGTTTGGATCCTTTTGTCTCTGTTGAGGTATGAAATCTTACTCTAAGGAATAAAGGAAGTTGCTCATAATAAAAATATTATTATTAAACTGTGACTGGACAGCATTTGACAGAATATTTACACAATTTTCCACCATGCCACAACATTTTGTTCTATCATTGCCTGTGTTGAGTACATCTCTATCCTAAGTCTTAGAGAGGACATTATGCCTTTAACTTACATGAAGAATTAAAAGGTAATCTGCTTAAGTGCTTCTCTGTTCTTTGGCTAGTGTGTGGCCACCCAAGCCTTTCTGGCTCCCCTTCCCTTGTCTCTCCACACTCCCAGACTGGTAGAGGCTGATAGAACTTACATAATTGATTGGGGAGGCCTTGATGAAGAGCAGATTCATGATGGTTCTCTGAAAAGATGCCTGGAGCATGTTTGAAAACTTCAAAGACATTCACATCTTGTCCTGAAAAGCCACAAAAGACTGTTTACAGAAAGCAGAGACTCTTTACAGAAAGGAGACAGAATCAGAAAGTTTTATGAGCTATGACTCTAGAATAGGGATACAAAGAGAGGATCTGGCCATTTCAAACACATGCTAGTCCTTATCTGAGGGAGCACTTGAGGCTTCTCTTTTTTTTTTTTTCTTTAATGCAGTCCTCCTTTTCTGTGATGGTTTAGTGACAACATCAAGCAGTGGTGGGCTTCTGTGGGAACTGAGTAAGTATAAGCAGAGTTTTGTGCTTATATCTTCTGTTACACGAGGATCAGCTACAGGGAAGAATGAGTCCATGAATTTCACACAGGAGATACTACTTGAGCTGGAGTCAGGGCCCAGGAGCTGGTGATCTGAGTGTCACCCAAGGCTGCCATTGAAATGGCAGCAAAGAGAAAGAAGAATATGGACAAAGGAATGGGAGACAAGAACTAGTTCGTTTTAGCTCCCTTCGTATGTGTGTCTTGCTTGGGTCTTGGTGTAAGTCCCCTTTTGAGGCAAGAATAAGCAGACTAGTGAAGATACACCCACACTGCTTGCTGCAAGGCTACAGTATTACATGCCTGACCAAAGAAAGGACTGGCCTGGTGTCTTACCGAGGCTGCTTCACTTGCCTGGGTCCGGAGAGAGCATAGTGCTGCAGCAGGAGAAGTTTGCCTCACTCACCCTCCCTCCTACCTGAGCCCCCATCTACACAGCCGGCAGGCTGCCAGAGTCACTGCCCTGTGGTCTGAAGAGAGCTGTGCTCAGCTCAGCCTAGCAGGGATTGCTGCTACCAGCTACCACCCAGACCAGAGCCTGGTGAAATATCCAGCCCCTCACTCCCAGCCTCCAGCCCCTGTCCCAACTAGATATCCCTGCTATGCCAGTGCATCCCTCACTCTGCCATGCACCTCTTTTGGCTGTGGTGAATTTTCCCTGGCCACACTGCACATGTGGGATGGGGCAGATATGTCCTGGGGATTCAGGGAGGACCATGACAGCACTCTCCCCTACTGTGTGAACAGATATGACTACTGCTGCCTAGTGTGAACACTGGCAAGCTTTGACCTTTGCAGATGGTGGTTGTGCAACATGGTGTGGCTGCCAAGAGTGTTTGGATTAAGCAGCAGTGGCCTCAGCTATCTGAGGAATGCCCAGGGTTGCTACTACTCCTTATTAAGAGAGAGTGAGATTTTGAAGTATTAAGTATTGTTCTTGGGAGGCAGCACTAGCTGAATTCTCTAGCTTCTGCACTGTCAGAACCATGTTGGGCTTTTTCTGTGGCTCAGAGTTGGAGGGGATGGAAGGGAGAGGGGGTTTTGACTAAAATGGTGAGATTTGTTGTCCCAAGTGGAAGAAGGAACAGAAAGAAGATGGTAGTTCTATGAACACTGAAAAGTTCTGAGTTGGGTTCTATTTTTAGTATCCCTAGATTCCTTGCTAGCTTGGATTTTTAAAACTTTAATCACTTTTATCTCTCTGCATTCAGATCTCTCCATCATCCGCCACTGGACTCCAAATTACATTGCCTTCCTCTCTCACTCCCCAAGTATATGTGCAGCTTTGTCTTCCCAAATGCTGTTTTCCATGTTCCAATTAGATTAAGGGCTTGCCTGCACAGGAAAGTTGTACTACCATTAATTTGCAGTTTGCTTTAAAGAAATTATGTCAGACCTAGGCAAAAGGCCATGTGGATACCCTGGTATTCCTTTGCAGGAATACAAATGGCTGATTTCAGGTTAGATCAGGTCAATTAGGAACAGGAATAACTTGCAAAGCAGTACATTTTCATACACCAGCACAAAGAGAGTCCAGCAGCTTCTTCTGCAGATTGTGTCCTCCAAATGGGAAGAAAGGTTGGGGGCATGGTCTTGACTTCAGGAGGAGCCACAATCTGCTTGACAGAGGTAACCTGCCCCCAGCCAGCTAGTCCCACCAAAGTAGCAGGCTCTGCTGCCATTAAGTTCTGGCACGTGCTGTGAAGCAGGCTGTTTCACACTGCACCAACTGCCTTTTTCCTACCTAAGGCAACCCAGTCTGCAGCACTCATAGAGCAGGAGTAGGGCCTGCTGCCTCTGTGCAAGATATTGGCTTCCACTGAGTTCCTACAGCTATTAAAAATGTAGTCCTTTGCCAAAAAATTATAGTATGATCTTGCTCAATAGGAAAAAGTTGTGCGTATCCATCTGCTGCTGCTCTTTGAACACTGCATCAATGCCTGGCGTTATCTGTATTGGTTTACAAGCAGATTGCAATTTTATGAGAGTGCTTTTCTCTCATAGGTGAGCTGAAAGTACCAGAAAGTGAAGATAAAACAAGAGAGACTTATAGAAGCAAGAAGAAATGAAAGGGGCACATCAGTAAATCTTGGGTGCTGCACATTCTCATTGTGGACTGGTTTGAACTGGTAAGCTAGTAATTGCCTAAATCCAAATAGGCACCTATTCAAGATGGCTCCTTTATTAAGCAGTATTAATATTGTACTTTGAAGAAGGCACTAATGCTTCTCACTTTGGTTTCTGTAAAGTTTTTTGTCTTCCAATTACCATTTCTAAATACAAAATGTAACTTTTATGTCACATTAGAGTCTTCTTTGAAAAACCTCTATAGCGTCACTGACCAAATACTAGAGTGATGACTGCTCAAAAATGCCTGTGGGATTGTCAGGATCCTGAGGGCACCACCAGTCTTGACTGCCCCTTGTCATCCTCTGGGGCTCCCTTCACCTGCCCATGGCCTGGGACCCCATGTCAACCCCCTGCCCCAGTGATGCCACAACAGGGCCAGTCTCCAGCTCCCCACAATCCTGCCCTGCCTGGCCATGGGCTCCACCAGGCCACCCATGGACCCATGACCTGGCCCAGCCTTGTCTGTCCCTGAGCTAGGGAGGTGCCTGGGGCTGAAGCTTCCCTGATACCCTCAGCTACTCCTGGCTGGGGAATGGGATGGGCCCGGGCTGCCAGGTCCTACTCTTGTGCCCTGGGGAGCCCCTGCTGTCCCAGCCCCAGGCCCCAAGAGAGCTACTGCCCTTGCTGTGCCCTGCCAGGAACTAAAACACCTAAATCATGAAGGCTGAGGGACAAATGAACCAAACCCAATACTGGTCTTCAAGAGAAAGAAGGAAAAAGGCCCACCTTCGTAGTTCCCTCAGTGTTGCTGTTGAGTATTAATTAGGCCTGTCCCTTGGCCAGTAAAGTATCTCAAGCAACCGCAAGGGAATGGAAGTGGTGTAGAGACTTATAATACAAAGGTTCATATAGGTGTGAACAGAGGAGGTGTAGGAAGGCCTGGGTGTGGCAGCACCAGCAGAAGCACTTGGCAGGCAAAGGGCTCTCTGAATGGCCTGCATTAATGCCACTCAGATTAGCAGGTCATCAAGACTGCAGGGCATCTACTTGCTGTTTCACAAGACACTCAGATTTGGAGACCAAGTGATTAGTCCTGATGACTGCCAGAGTTGGGACAAGATGGAGATACTGCCAGTTCCAAAAAGATACAAAAAGATGTCCAAATCCTGTGCATGGTCACCAACCCAAGAATAACCCAGGGGACATGAGAAGGACTTGATAGCTGGAATCCATTGTTATCCGTGGCATCACAAGAGATCCTAGACTACTACCTGGTTGCAATCTTCATGTTGCCTGGATTTTGGATGGATGGCTTGAACATGCTGACCTGGTGCCTGGTGACTGCATTTGTGAGTGTGAGACTGTGAATATGGCTGAGTGAAACCTGTTTTGTTTCAGTTTTTATTTTAAATAAAATCACTTTTTTCCCCTTTCCTCCCACTCCTAGATGTTTTCTGCATTGTTGATACAGTGTTGGAACAGTATTTCCTACAAAGGAACAAGGAGTAGTGAATCGGAGTACCCAGCTGCATAATCTTTCAGTCATATCTCTTGTGATGGCAGCAGAGAAAGAAACATAAAAAATTTTATGCTGGGAGAAAAGAGTCTTTTTTCTAGATAGATTCTCCAAAGACCATCTTGTCTCTTTTGCTGGCCTTGGTCAGCAGTGCAGGTCACACAGCTGGGGCTCTGGCCCACTCTATTGTAAGAGTTAGCTCAGGCTTCCTTTCAGCTTAACAAATCCTATAAGGTAAAAGGGGTTTGAGACATCTAGTCCTTCACACTGCTTTAGGACTAAATACCTCCATCCACTCTGCATGGATCCTTATTGGACTAGTGCTCTCCAGAGCACCAACTGCATCCCAAAACTGGGGGAGGGCTCCCAATCCTGGTAGCAACTGACCTCTCCTAAGAGGCAGGGCACCAGGCTGCCTTCATGTCACCACAGCCATTGCTCCTCAGCTCTGAGGCAGGAGCCGCTGCTTCATGGTGAGACTGAAAAGCTGCTTAGCGAGCCAAGGGCTCCTAGCTCCCTGCAGACGCCCGCGGGCACGGTGGAGCTGTAACCCTCCCACCCCTTTCAGAGGCTCAGAGCCTGCAGGGAAGTGGGATCTGCTGCCGCTGCCTCTCTGTGAGACAGCAGCTCCTGCTGACTTCCCCTTTGCCTAAAAGATGGGACGATGCTGCTGTTCAGCTCCAAGAAGTGGCTGCATGGCTTGTTGTTGCATGCCATCTCACTTTGGAGTGACTGAAGTCTCCTCGTACTATAAGCTCATCGCTTTTTAGCCTGTTCATAGTAAACAGGAAGAGTAGTTTGTTTCCTTCCTCTTTGCAGTTACTTTTTATATATTTGTGTACTGCCATTTTGCCTCTTCTCACACTTCTCTGATTGAGACTAAATTGTTTTTCATTCTGCTCTACAATTAATATCTTCTGAAATTACCGTAATGCAGCAGTTTAACATTTAAATGAATATAGTGTTTATGAAATGAGCTGGACTAACAGGCATGGAAATGGAGACACCCTTCTTCATGGATTAGATGCCACAGTGGTAGGAGCATTGAGAACTCATACCTAGCTTGTGATCTGGAACATCTCTAAAGGCAAGAAGATAATGCAGAGATGATATTTATCTAAGTGGTTCAGATTTCCTCTTTAATCAGTAGCCTCTAGGCTGTTCCAGCTTGCTAGGATTCATTTGTGCCAGATGTGGTAGTGTTTTTGTGATAGAGACAAAACACTGCAATAGGAACCAACAATGTTAACCAACTCATTTCACATAAACTCCCAGCCTTGTGGAGGCAGAGCATGCAGGCAGGGTTCATCTAATCAACTGTAGTTGACTGCCTGGAAGGCTGTCCAAGCAAGGTAGTCACTTCAGGCCCCTATTACAGCCACAGCGGATAAACAGGCACTCTGAGGTCATGAATCATCTCATCCTAAGGTAGATATTTAAAACAGATCAGATAAAACATACCTTTAAAGTGTCTATGGGGCAACAGGCTCAGATGTAGAGATAGACACTGCAGACATTTAAATTAAGTAAGCTGAATCTCACCTGTGGAGTCCATCAAACTGATGATGCACAGGTTAAAAGCCCAACTTCCTGTGATGAATTTTCAGAGCACACCTTCTTCTTTTTTGAATTTACAGCCACCTCAAAACAGCTGGATGTAATGGCTGCTGAGAGACATATGAGGGTCTTCCACAAAATGGCTAAATCTGATTTAAAAAAAAATCTGATTAAAAAAAAAATTCCTTCTTTTTCAGTCTAGTATTTAAATAATGTTTTTTCAGAACAGGAATAGTTGTTTTTTCACTTCTGCTTATGCCAGCATGTGGATTAGGAAGTACTGATCTTCATCATGTCTCAAACGATTACATTCTGCAGAGAGGGATTTTTAGGTTGATTCCTCTGATACAGTTGGTCTGTAAAGATTTATCTTGCAGAGTCTTTAGAAAATATGTACTTGAAAACAGTCTTTTTTACTACCATAGAATTTTCTCCCCTTCCTCCCCTCCCCTCATTTTTATTCCTTAGTTAACAGTTAGTAATTAAGAAAAAATGTTGTCTTGATACCGTAGGACATCTCCTGACCCACTTCAGTGCAAACAAATACATAACCACTTGTTTGTTTGTACTTCTACAGGTGTTGGTGCTGTGCAGAGACGGGCTGTGGTTAAAGTTTCATAATGGAAAATCTGACAGGCAGTTAATTAATCCATGAGTCATATTTTGTAATAGCCTAAAGGTCTCTGATGCTCGACCTTCATTTGATACCCTTGCCACTGGGGAGTTATACATAACCCATCTGAAGAACATTCTTTATATAGATGACTGCATGCTGCCCTTTTATACCTGCAAGAATGGGCATTGCACTTACTGAAGCAGGGAAGTCTTCTGTCTCCCCTTCCACCCCTCTCTGTGAGTCTATTTGCAGAGCTGCAGAGGTACACTTCAAGAAACTCACCTGATGAATGAGAACAGTGGAAGTCTCTCTGCCTAAAGTCCTCTGTAGGGCCTAGCTGAAAGGTAAGGAGAGAGGTGGGGAGTTGGTTTTGGACTCCATTCACCCTAACCCTCCTGGAGAGATTTCTGATCGATTGATAAAAGCAGCAGTGGAACTATCAGCACTAACAGAGCTCTGCTGATTTCACCTGTGCGTGGCTCACTTCTGCCTCAGGCAGGCCAGACACATACAGAACAACACATCCTCTTGTCAGACCAACCCAAACAGGAACCCCACTGTTGCTGACAGCAGCAAAGTTGAGCCAGCATTAGCAGTGCCAAGGTATTTACAGGAAGACTTAATGTGGAGAGGGCCCATCTAGAGAATCTATGCATTTATTTTCTAGCCAAAGGGTGAAAAAGAAACACATTGCTTATTAGGGTACCATAACATTGTTGTCTTTTGGGACTTCTCAAGTCCTCCCTCAGAGGCAGCAAAGGCTGTTGGCATTGCTGCTGTTCCCAAAGCTAAAATAAGGCAGGCAAGTGACTTCAGTAACTGCATGTGAAGTTTACATAATATGACTCATCGTAATAAAGAAACCTAAACAAAATCCCAGTGTGTCATTAAAGCTGGAATATGTTTTCCATACCAAATTCTTTTAGGTTTGATTTGGCTTTTTTACAACTGTAGAATAATAGATTATCTCAGGGACATTAACTCTTTGTCATTGCAGGTTAGAAAGTTCTGGTCTTCATTAATGGACCCAGTACAAATCACGGCAGAAGGTTATCTTACTTTTTGAAACACTGTGGCATAGCAACTTTTACAGCAGTGCCAAACACTAGAGAATGAAGATTGCAGCTGAGAAGACAAATGGAAGAAACTAGAGGAGAAGAGTTGTGTCCCAAGCTTTAACTTGGGCTGTCTTTTTAAGAAACACTGTCATTTCCAAATAACTATTTTATAATTGTGTCTTAAGATATCAGCAGACACCACAAGTGATGTATATGTAGTAATGTGAGTTGCCTGCTGTATATGGAAAACCGCACAGTGAGGGTCTGGCACAGTGGGAGGGGAAACATGCCCAGGCTGACTGTAGGCACTAGTGATGAGTTTAGTCATCCTTGAGTCAACAGGAGACACCAGCATCTCCAGAGGGTGCTTCTGCCTACTTCTTGTCTAATGTTAGACAGCTAAAGTTATGTGGTATGAGCCTATAATGATAGGCTATGATTATGGTTATATGTGAGCTCATAAATGAGCTTTCATGCTCATTTCTGCTTGAAATTAATCTTGCATGGATGAACTGGATTACCAAATCCAGACCTCTTCAGAGTAAACTTGGTGTTGGACTGGGCAGGGGTTTGCAGTGGCTGTTTTTTAGGGCTCCTTTTCCAAGCAAATGTAGAAGGTGAGAAAGTCCCAGTAGGATTCCTGTTCATGCAAATCTAGCACCAGAAGCAGGGCAGCAGTATTTGAGTTCTGGTAAGGAAGCTGCTAAAAAGAGTCTGGGCAAAGGGAAAGGATTACAGAGCAGATGTATCCACCCCTCTGTCAGCAGTTCTACCTCTTCACCCTCCTCTGCCTTCCACTCACTTGGGAACTGATTCTTGGATGGTATTTTAATGGTGTGAATTCCTTTTTTATCAGGACACAGTAATAGTTAATGCTTCTTGTGTCTACAGGTCAAGCTGTACATGTTTCTGCCTAGTCAGTCACAAATTTCCAGGCGTCTAGGCTCTGTTCCAACAAACAGGAAGAGTTAGGGTTTTTCCATCTTTGCAAATAACTTTACAAGAAGTCAACACAAAAAGTTGTATAAGCATGCAGTTATTCTCACACTCGAGCAAAATGGCAATATAGGCAGAATCAGACAGTCAGAGGTTTTTTTCTGATGTGGTACTAATTATATGATTAGTACTGAGGGAAACCTGGCTGAAGCAATATAGTTTAAACTTTAGCAGCTTTATTTAGCTTTAGAGGACTTTCCATCCTGTTCAACTGCTACCTTGTTGCACCATCTCAGGCCACAACCTCATAGTATCATCCTTACTGTAAGATTTTTGTTGCCATCATTTAGGGTCCTTGCAAGAAGAAAGGCCCAGCTACACAAGGCCCACTGTAAGGATAGGGCAGCTGAAACAAATATAATACAAGGCATTACAGAATTGTACAACTCTTGTCTGATGATCTGAGCATCCTCTCTCCCAGTCTGGCCCACAGAACCCACTGAAGTCAGTGGGTTGTACTCCAGCAACTCATCCTGGCACTGGATCATGATATTCATAACAAACCTTTGTTTTAAAGTGCTAAGAGAGAGGAACTGTATTGTATGACTGTTCCATAACATGCTGCACTCTTGCTTCAGCTGAATTTCTGTATTTTTTAAAATCTTTCTTCTTTTTAAAAGTCATCTTAATATCAGTAGAGAATTTTCATCTTGTCCATCTTTCGTTTTATTGCAATATTGGCTGTAATTGAACGTTAAATTGCAGGGACGTCATTACCTGACATTTTTCTCTCTTTTCCAAACAATTCCTGGAATTGAAAATGAATAAAAGAAGATACATCTTTTCAGTTCTTTGTTTAGTTCCCCGACTTATTTTCAGCTTTGACAATGCTTTTCAGGCTCTCAATTTCACTGCTTCCTCCCTATTTTCTGGTTCCCTGAGCTTGCATAGAGACTTTGATGCTGCAATAGGACGAAGTAAAGCACTGGGAAAAAAAAATAAAGTGACAAAAGGACAGGCATCACCCCAGGGATTCATGTACTGAAACATCTTTAAAATCCTGCTGAAAAACTGACTAGTTCGGAGTTGACAGAATCCTTTAAAGAACAGTTTTTGTTAAGAAATCCTGGTTAGTCTTATGAGCAAGTTTTGGCTGAGCACAAGTGCTAATGACATTTTTGAAATGAAAAACATTTCTAAAGACAAAAATAGCAAGTACTGAAATCTCTCACAGTCATTATTTACAATTTTTGTGTGATCCCTTGTCCAGAATTATAATGATTGCTTGCCATGCCAACAGAATCTACAACTTTGTGGGTTTGTCTTTAAATGCTGTAATTAAAACCAGGATGGTTTTCATGGCCCCAGAATAATTTGTAATTCTTGTGAGAGCTCTGTCTTTTAAGTGGCCTTACATAAGGTAAAATATTCATTGACCTAAGCAAGCAGACACATTTTGTGTGTTCACTGATGTTTTCATCAAGGGATTGTATACCTTCGGGATTATTTCAACCTGATACATTTAGGTAAAAGTACAATTTTCCTAGCCTTTCTTAAGATTTTGTCATGTGTTTAGGTTATTTTTAAGTAAAACTCACCTTCTTTTTCTTCTGCCAGTATGCCTCCAAATAGCTTGCCTCTGTTAGTCCTTCTATAAGAGTGAAAGACATGCCCTTCAACAGTCCTTTTGTACTGTCTTTCCTCCAACACAACATTTTCCATTTTACACAACATAGGCTGGGGACCCTGCGGTGACTCCCTTGCATTCCCAGAGCTGAGCAGTCTAAAGACCAAAACCTTCATATTCTTCTTAAATATGGGATCATTATGTAATATAACCCTCAAAATCTGATCTCCTACTAGCTCTCCATGTTTGTTGGAGGGGTGGGTGTTCCTTATCATAGAACAAAAAGACCAGACTGGCATCACTCACACACTCAAGAGGGCAGACCATGTATTTATAATGATAGTCAGTAAGGGGTAGTTATATGGGGATAGGTGGAGAGTTAGGTCCTCGAATAAGAATTTAGTCTTACTAGAAAAGGCAGCTATTTTTGAAGTCTGAAGTTTCATTAACGTTTGTTTCTCTGCGGAAGAGTTTTGGCAGTGCAGAAATGTTTAACTTGTCCTTAAAGTTTTTGTTCTTGGAATATTTCATGTAAAGTATTTGAGTCTTGAGCCTGCTTGTGCCTGGTAGTATTAATAACCCGGGGAAGAGAATGTTTATATAGTACTGAGCACCATGACAGCACTTAGTAAATAATAAAATAAATCTCAGGCTTTGTTTCTGTTTAAACAATGTGTTTACCCTCTGTGGATACAGATCTTCTGGATCCTGCTCAACAACCTCATTTGGGTGAAACTGGATATTGTGCCAGTTTTACTCCAGATTCTTTCATGCACAGACAATGCACTGGCTAGCAAAGAACTTGAGTCCCCCATCTAAATCCTTAAGAAAAAGCCAAAGTCTCTGAGACCTGCACTAAAAATATCCATCAGGGTTTTTAATTTTCATGCAAATACACAATTAAGGTAGAAAAGGAAAGATGCAAATAGGTCCAAATCATATTTACAGCACTTATGAACCATTAGGGTCCAAATTCAGTGCCCCATTCTGGACTTCTACATGCACATTGAAAATACAAGGGCTGGGAAGTTACTCTGGCTGCTATGGAGAGGATGCCCAAAACCATTTGAGACCCAATACAGAATTAGTGATGTGAAGAAAACCCACGCTAGTTAACTGTTTTAAAGTACCAAGCAGAGAGTAATTCAGAAGCTGAGAGTTACTGCATTCTATGAACTTGGCCTTCCAGGCCCTCAGGCAGGTGTAGAAGCTGGAGGGGATGTGTGCTGTAGAGAGGAGCTGTGTGTTTCCCTTCAGAACGGCCTGAAATCTCCTCAAGGAGTCTCAGCACTTAAGATATGTTTCAGAGAAATCATACTGCAGTTGCCTGTACCTTCTGTTTTCAATAGAAACATTGAAAATAATTTCAAGATTGAGGCATATACTTGTTAAACTTTGAGTATAAGCTGAAGAACAAATAGAGCTACGCTGACTTGGTTTCTGGTACAGCCTGACAGAATACTCAAGATGCTACCTAATCCCAAGTGACCCCATAAAAAACACCAGTATCTATGTAATCTCTAACTACTAAAATCAGTCTTAAATTTGTAGGTGAGGCTACTACATTTTCATTCTGATTTAATATCTTTTCCATCAGGAATTGGCAAAGCTGAGAAATACTTTATGGTTAAATTCAGTGTATGTGTTTCTGATATTTATACTTTTCTATTTTGAATATAAAATATAAGTAAAGATAATCCCTGTAAATGTGTGAAGGCATCATGCATTCATTATGGAATAATAATACTTATATTAAAAAGATTTGTTACATTTGTCCATAACTTCATTACTGCAGTGAGCTGCACTAAGGGTTCTTGAGCTGGTCCAGAAGACAAGAAAGGACAAAATTCAACTCCCAACAACCAGCGAAGAAGGAATTAAGGTATTACAAACTGAAGCCTCTGCAAAATCAGACTAAAATGCAGACTTAAAAGTCTCTGCCAATTCTGGGATGGACATGAAAGTCTGCTTCTACTACTGGGAAGCAATAGCAGCCAGGGGAAATGGGAAGGGATCAAGAAACAGTGGGGTGAGAGACAAAAGCTGAAAGACCATCAGGATGAAAGGTGAATTTGCCCTGTCAGGCGTCATCAAATGAGAGTGAGTCCATCATAAGGTATTAAGTCCAGCAGAGGGTTTCTTGGGCAGAGTTATGCAGGAGGCCAAGCTAGACAATCTGGATGGTTTAGGATGTGCAGCTGGAGTTTCAGCCCTGTCTGCAGCAGTATGTGATGGTAAGTGGGTGAGGGAGCAACAGGATGCCAGCAGTGCTGTGGCTGCATTAAGGAGAGGTACATGTGCATCTTGATGGTTCAAACATGCCCCATGTCAGCAGTGAATTCTGACATTTGTGTTAATAGCAGGAGCAACCCAAGTGTGTCTGCTTGCCATGGGGGTGGCCAGGAGTCAGGCAGTCTACGTGAATGGTAGTTGTGAGGAGCTGAAGGTGCTGTCTGAAAAGAAATCTCTGTGGAAAATTAAAAAGGGAGATACTGCTCTGCATGTCTGGGCTAGTGTGAATTCGTCAGGCTCCAGTTTTGAATGGGAGCCAGGTGTAGCATACAAGTAACTCCTGTTTGCTGTGTCTGACCTAAATCCAAGTGTTGCTTTGTCAGGTTTTGTCCAACATGTGGTCTGTTTCCCTACTGTGTAGTAACTCTGCTGGAGACTGGGTGTTAGTGTCAGAAATCTGATGATTCAAACGAAGTATGAAGGCTTTATTGCAGCAATGGGGAGGAAATGGGGACATGTAGCCTTACCATACATTTTATAGTGGTCAGAGGTTTCAGTTCATGGTAAAAGAATTATTATTTTGGAAATTTCAAAGTATTAAATATAGACCATCTTCACATGCTAGACAGCAACAAGGCTCCGCAAGCAACCCGCTTCTCTGCTAACAGTGCTTGTGGGGATATAAGGTCTTGTTTGTTTATTAAATAGTCATTTTTCTGGATCGACATCTATCAGAGCCCAGCCATGCAACTGCACTGCCTCCCATTCCTTGGCAGTGGTCCCCTCAGTGGGAATGTACAGCCAGCAAAAGTCCTCGAGCTGCCCCTGAATCCTTCCTCATCTTCAGTCTCACTGGTTTTGGGGAAGACAGGAGTATTACACAAGAGGTCTTAGGGTGGTAAGATAAGCATCTGCTATTTGAACCTCTGCCTTTACTACATTGTCATAAATTAATAAGTTTCCAGTAGCAAGAAGCCAGGAATTACAGTCTATAGGAAGGCTGCCAGCTCTTCTGTGATGCCCACCTCTGGCTGGGGCATGAGAGAAGTCCCCCTGGTTCCTACCAGGTTCCTATCTGTGTGAACATGGAATCTCACTCACCCCTGATACTGATGATGAGGTCAAACAGAGCAAATGCACTCTAGCCACAGAAGATGCCAAGGTCCTTTTCTCAGTAGAACAGCAGGTGAGCTTGGTGCTAAAGATGGAGAGGGTGCCTGTTGTCTTCTCATTGGCAACAGGCAATTGAGATTGTTGCAGTGTAAGTCCACCAGGGCCTCAACCCTAGGATGTGAGATTTTTCCAGGCAGTGAAGGCATGAAGCATCTTTACTATTTGAAAGATCCATGTTTAAAGCCTAAACAGACAATTAAATAAAAAAATACCCAGTAATTAAATGGAAAAGAAAATCCACAAGCCAAAAAAGGGATGCTAACAGGTAGCAGGAAGGGGAAAAAAACAGTTTGTGGTCTAATTAGGTGGCAAATGCATAATGTTGCTAAGAAGCAGTGGTTTTGCTGCAGCAAGAAATTCCGTCTGAAGTCAAGAAGTAGTGGAGGTGACCACTTAGTGCACATTCCCCCTCATGGTCTTAGCACCAAGCGTGCTATACATATAGTATACCTATAGTTACCCAATATGTATAGTTAGCTGTCCTGATTTGAGTTAGAACCAAACCAATTCTGTTCAGCAATTTTACTCCTCAGCTGACTCTCTTCTAACTAACTGCACTGTCTGAAGTTCACAGCAGATTTCTGCAGACAGTGTCTGCTTCTAGCAGTGATAACACTCCATGTTTAGAGTTACTACCAAGGATTGGTGTGTGCAGACTAAGGGCACTGCTAGATCTTGTGTTCCACATTGGGAGGTGCTGAAAATGCGAGTAGGAGTGGACAGACGAGGGGACCCTAAACTGACCAATGAAGTATTTCACTGTAATATTCAATATAAAGCTGAGGGATCATGAGAGTCTCATCCCTTCTCTTCCTCTTGTTCAGTGGCCAGCATCCGAGCAGGACTCCGTCCATTCTGCTTTCAGTCCCGATTGTGTGTTCCTGAGCCCAGCTCCTGACCCCATTCCTGTCTGCCACTGAGCCCAGTCTGGGACTTTGCCAGTGCCTGCTCCAGAGCTTCAATGGTGATGGTGATATAATTGTCATTAGGGGAGTTTGGTTTGATATTGGTTTTGTATATATTTGTATATATTTCATTTTATTATCTTCATTAAAGCTGTTTTAGTTTTCTAATCCGTAAGTCTCTCTCTCATTTCCTTTCTCTCCCATTTGGGGGGGGAGAGGGGCCAACAGTGATCCATGAGTCTCTCTCCCTTATCCCTTCTCTTCCCCTTTTTGGGAGGGAAAGAGAGGATAACAGAGAGCCTCTATTTTAGGTCTAGTGGACTGACCCAAAATCTTGACATTAGCCAAGCTCACACACCTGGAGTGCATGTGTCACCACAGTGCAATGGTTACAAATGTTGTCACTCAAAGGAGAACAAGGAAATACGCATTACTCTTTATTCCCTAGCTTACAGGAGATTTCAAGACAACATGATAGATGTGAATTTATGAAAATGTAGAATAGTCTAAACCAAGAAGCAGTCTTTGGCTTTAATTAGGACAGCACTGCTGTCCTGCTGTGGGGTCATCAGGGCCCTGAATGCACTAATACCCCTGAGCTGCTCTGAGAAGCCCAACCTGGGACCCCCACCCCAGCACCTGCTGGCCTGGGAGCGTTGTACCTGGGTCTGCACCATGGTGGTGAGGGCACTGCCTGCCTTGGGGCTCCCAGCTCGTGCCACCGTCTGGAGCACCCCAGTCTTGCTGCTTCCTGACATCTATCTGAAAGAGTAAAACCAAAACCATCTCCAAAGCAGAGACTCTATTTATGAATGCTGTCATACTTGCAAAGCAAAATTAAAATTAGTGCTATTGCAGGATGACAGGTGTGGAATAACAAGCAAAAACAAATCCTGAAAGAAGGAAAATATATGCCTACAGTACCTGGATCAAGATCTCAGTGTACAATGTTACAGGCAGAGAGGCTGTACAAAATCTTTAGATATTTAACTACGGGGAGGGAAACGACAGATTAGTTTTCCTGTGGAGGATTCATTCATATTCTGTCATTGCCGAGTCAATATTTTTAGCTTAGTGAGCTCAAGATGTATTGTGGTTTAGGCTGCAGAAGTTACCAGCTCTGGGTAACAAATTAAAGGGAAAAAATGGAGTGTGTTAGGAACTGTAGAGTGATATTCCGAGATCTTTTATGACCTATCCTGCTGGTTAGCATTAGGTACCTATTAACTCCATTTCAGGAAGGTGGTGATTAAACTGGGTCAAATGGAAGTGATTAGGTTGGATTATGCCTGTCATGGAAAAATTTACTGGAAGATCTAAGAGGGAGGAAATTGCCACACAGATCCCAGCAAGTTTTGCTGGAAGGTGTATGAGTTAGCTTTTTTCCCTGCAAAAGAGCTTTGGCCCATCAGGAATCCCTGTAGATGCCTCAGACTTGCTTTGAATTGAATTTTTTTCATCTTGGAAGTTCCTCAGGACTGGTAAGGAAAGCTGCTGCCCCAGCATTGCTCCCTCTTGTGTGGCCCACTCCAGGTCTACACCTGTGCTGGATTTTGGAGGCATCCCTGAAGACACTGAAGCTACCTTTCCTCAGGGGTTTTCAATGAAAAAAACCCTCTCTTTTCATTTCTAGTGCTAAAAATTACTACAGAAATGTTTGGGTGAACAAAGAAGAATACCATGCCTGTTGGGAGGGCAAACTCTGAAAGGCCAGTGAGAAGACCCAAAATGGAGAGCAGAAATCATGTACTTGCAGCTGGATTGGGAATTGGGAAGCCACAGGGTGCTATAGGTGCGCACGAGCACATCTGCAGCACCTGCAGTGCTTTGGATTTGCCCAACCCACAGAAGAACCTCTCTCCCATTGGCCATGAGATGGGCCTGTGTGTAGCCCATGCAGGAATGCCAGATTCAGCAGTATGAGCTTCAAATTTGCTTCCTGCTGACAACAGGCTCCTGAGAGCCCAGATCAGGTAGAAGGCTCTAGAGGCCCAGATATTGTCCTTGAAATCAGGCCCATACAATCATCTAACCTACACAGGCAACCTATGCATGATGTGTGCATGGTCCTGAGTTCTGGAGTAGAGCTCAGAGTAGACACATACCCTGTCAAGCCTCTCACTCAGCACAGCTCCAGTTTAAGGGCCACCCTCCATTGTGCAATCCTGCCACAGAGAAGCAAGTATTTTGGGACTGTCATGATTATTAAGAAATAAATACTATTTTATTGTGGGGACTGGTACAGTTTCCTGTTGGCCAGCAGCCAAGGGGTTGCTTCCTCCTGGTAACATCTCTTGAGTGCTCTCTGTGGGCTTGGCTCTGCTGCCCTATTTTATTGAGATCTTCAGCAGACACCATGTCACCGACCCCTCTGTCATAACCCCTCACCTCTCATGTCGTCAGAGAACTACCCTGGGCAAATGGGGCTGAGACATGGGCATGTGCACAAACCTGTGGATGTGCGTGTGTCTGTGCACACAGCTGTGTTTACTTTGTGTTGCATATAGAAGAAAAGAGGATTATGTATGTTCTAATCATGATGTGTTCCACAAGCAAAATATTTTCTGCCCTGATTTATTGCTCTCTTTAGGCATGTCCTCAAGCATTGTTCTTGTATTTGGAGCCAGTCACATTTTTTCCATTTGGAAATGGAAATCTTAAATGTAATGGCATATTTAATGAAAAACAGCCAACAGTTAGTTAGCAGGAGGATGAGCTTCACTTCTCTTTTTTTCCCCATTTTATGTTTGTTCTCCTTCTCTCATCTTTCCTTTTACTATTTTTACTACTTTATCTCTGAAAAAGGAGAGAAAAACAGTATCTGGAGAAAAGGCAGGAACATATATTTTTTTCTCCCTTTTGGATAAGAAATTAGAAAAGTTCAAAAGGTTTTAACCAGAAAAAGTCCACATTAGAAAAGTTCAAAAGGTTTTAACCAGAAAAAGTCCACATGAAAAGTAGCTGTCATTTTCTGATTAGCATTGTTGTACTATTGATCAAAAGTATCCAGACAACAATCCTGTGTAAATTAAAAATGCTTGTGCACTAGCACAGAGCCAGCATTTCTTAGTAACTACAAAAGAAATGCTCTTTTTTTTTTTACTTCATAGAGCTTTACAAAGATTATGCAAGTGGCCTTAGAGCTTGGTTTTCTTTTTATCTCACAAATTTCAAAAAAGAGAGGTTCCCCCCACCCTTCTTTTGCTAGAGGACTTCTCAGAGGACCAATGAAATCAAATCAGTTTTGTAGGTTGAACTCAGAAGATAGAGGAGAATGCAGATCTTTAACATTCTGAGCTTTTCTCCCATGTGTTTCTCATGAGTTTTGATTCAAACAGTCTCAGAAGAGTTTTTACACAGTCTGAATAAACATTCTTTTAAAATCCTTTTTAAAATCTCCCCTCGTTACTCCATTTTTAATTCCCCTTAGTAATTCAGGATTCCTTTCTGGTTTGAGGCACAAAATCCCTTTGGCTCTATTGCCTGCATGGCAAAAAGAGCAAGAACAAAGCAAGAGATTACAAAAAAAAACCCCATAAGAAAATAATTAAAATTTCTTTTTAAACAAGGTCATTCATCATTATGCCATAAGAAAACAAAAAATAAAAAAACATACACTTTTTTTTTCCCTCTTATGAGTCACATCTATCAAGCAAGAGAAAATCCTATGCTATTCTATTTGGTTTCTAAGCTGGATGCACAAACTACCCTGGCTGTAGCCTCCAGGGATGTTGTCACCAAATAAATGCTGCCATTAAAGTGTTGGTAGGAGGTCCATTAGGAAAAGCAAAG
>VYZX01031857.1:162561-178454 GCA_013401335.1 Brachypteracias leptosomus
GAGTTCTGCGGGCCGCGGCCTGGTGCGGGCGGGCCGGACGGTAACGGCCGCGGGGGTGACGGGGGAGGGGAGGTCTCTCTGGCGGGGGCACTAAATGGCGGATTCGGCCGCAGGGCGCCATGGGACGCGTGATCCGAGGCCAGAGGAAGGGCGCGGGCTCCGTCTTCCGCGCCCACGTGAAGCATCGGAAGGGCCCCGCCAAGCTCCGCGCCGTCGACTTCGCGGAGAGGCACGGATACATCAAGGGCATCGTCAAGGTACGGGGGGGACCTTTGTGGCACGTCTCCCGGGGGTCTGCTACAGGTCCTTAGGGCACCGCCATGGTGGAGGATGTGTGGCTGGAAGGGCCCTCAGTGGCCTTGTCAGCAAGAGCATTGAAGTCGCTTCTCCCTGCACCTCGCTTGTGTAAGGGAGCTGAATTCCTGGCAGCTGTGCTGGCAGCTGTTTGGCTGCCGTGTGCCATGAGGCTTCTCATGTCTGTTAAATAAGTTCTATTCCTTGAAACGTTGATCTACTTTGGATTTATGACAGCACTTAAATAAAGAAGCTGGCCGCATGTTGTCTTGGTAGACAGCAGTATGATCTGTTAGGGCTTTGCTAATGTAGGAATGTCAGCGTGCTTTCATATCCCCTAAGAACTCCCCCATGAAAGGCAGGTGGGGAGAGTTGTCTGCATAGTTCGTTGCATCTTTTTTTAAAAAAAATCAGTCTTTGCAGGCACTACATAGTATCCATCAACTTAGTGCTGAGCAGCAGGGGCAAGGCTGTACTTTTATTTGAAGTATGGTATGGTGCTTCAGGTGTGCTGTAGGTATTCTTTGGGTGTCAGTAACTTCGCCAACAATGCCAGTGGGTACCTAGCTAGATTAGGCGAACATCTCACTGTCTCTTCAGCTTTTTAAGAGAAAGATCAGCTTCAGGCTGATCTTCACACTCACTATAGTTGAATTTGATGATAAAAAGTAGGTAGGTAGGTTTGACTTTAGATTTACATAGCACATGGGGAGAGTTGCCCAACAGAGTTGAAAACAGCAGGAAAAACATTACTACTGGACACCAACAACATCTGAGTTTTCCTAGAAAATAGACATATTAAAGATCTGTAGTCTAAATAGGTGGTTTTGTGTTGGAATCTTGGTGTATTTCAGGGACAGAATTGACTCTCTTGCAAGAGAAAAACAGTGTGTGCTCCCTCATTTAGGGGCTTACATTACTTCGGTGTACTTTATGTGAGAAGGTTATAAACACTTCTAAGAAAGTGTTTCTCCATCACTTGGAGAAATTGCTGCTTGTGTCCAACTTTGCCTCTGCCCAAAGGTGATTGAACAACTAGTGAAAGTGCACTTCTTAGTATGGAGAGATTTGTATCTGCAGAATGTCAGGGATAAAACATCTCAAACACAATTAGTTTTCAAGCTTAACCAGACTCATTATTTTGTGATGCAGATACTTGAGGTTATATTCTTATAAATGTGAATCTTCAACTCATTCGCATCAGGAGAAATCAAAATCCCTCTGAGAAAGTGTGATCCTGGCGAGGATTATTTCAGTAGTGATAATCTCCAGTTTTTCTAGGCTTTATATTTCTGCAGAACCCATGACAGATGCTGTATCCTGTTCTAAAATACATCTGCATTCCCACAGGACATCATCCACGATCCTGGCCGAGGTGCTCCCCTTGCCAAGATTGCCTTCCGGGACCCGTACAGGTTCAAGAAAAGGACCGAGCTGTTCATTGCTGCTGAGGGTATCCATACTGGTCAGTTTGTTTACTGCGGCAAGAAAGGTGAGTTAGGATGGGAAGTCTGTTGCCTGGGCAGTTTCAGAATGCTACAGCAGGTGTTGTCTGGGTACGTGAAGTTTGGGACTGTTAAGTGCAGTTGGGAGCCATCACAAAGCAGTAGCTTCCACCAGCTTCAAGCAGACCTAGATTTTCCTCTTGGAGATGGCGATCTCACACAGCCTGTTCTGATGAACAAGCCTAACTGCAGTTTTTGTCAAGTGTTTGGGTTGTTTTATCTAGAGTCCCATTTGCCTGCATTTCTGTTGCACTGAACATGAAGCTTGCGTTTCAAGGCAAACAATAAAAAGTCCTTCCCCCCCCCCCCATCCCTCCATTGCTACTGAAAAGTTGATGTGGTGCCCTTCCATGCACGGAGGCCCATGTTAAGTAGAACTGTAATTCAAGTGCAGGAGCCTGAGTGAAGCTGTTGGTGCTCTGATTGCTCTTTGCAGCTCAGCTGAACATTGGCAATGTTCTGCCCGTTGGCACCATGCCGGAAGGCACCATCGTGTGCTGCCTCGAGGAGAAACCTGGGGACCGTGGGAAGCTGGCCCGTGCTTCTGGAAACTACGCCACCGTTATCTCTCATAACCCTGAAACAAAGAAAACCAGAGTGAAGCTGCCTTCTGGCTCAAAGAAAGTGATTTCTTCTGCAAACAGAGCTGTTGTTGGTAAGGAGTGACAACTGTGAACCTGTCTTGTCACTGGGTTTGCATTTTGCTAAGCAGGCTTTCAAGCAGGGCTCCAGTTTCTAGTCCATTCTTGAAAATAACATCATTTACAGGCTGGACCCAGGAGCGTGCTCAGTTAGTTGCAGTCTATGCACAGGTGCCAAACTTGTATATTATGCCTGCATTACCTTGGTTCTTGGTAACTTAAATTTGGAGATGGTTTGAGCAGCGAGAGGACAGAAAAGTAGATGCTCATGATCCTCAAGATGTAAGGGAACTGCTCAGCCTGTAAAATCTGCAGTCCTTGGGGAGGCACTTCCACAGAAAGTGGCATTGATGGCTTCCTGCTTCTGGTGCAGCAGCTGAGACTCTAGGGCTGGTGCTGGAGGTGCCCTTAGTTGAGTGAAGTATTCTGGAAGGTCTGAAGGGGAATGAAAATACTATTGTAAAGAAGCAGAAGTTTTACCAGACTGTCCTCTTGACTGACAGCTGACATGGCTGCTGTACTCAGTCAGTAAGTGACACTTGTGTGCCTCAGTATAGAAGACACCAAAATGAGTAATCTGTGGTCTATGACTCTAGTAAAATTGCCTAAAATTATGGAGTAACTAGATACTAAACCTTAATGATAGTGAAAGTCCCCTGAGCCCTTTCAGTTCATACTTTCTTTAGTTGAAAAACTGTTGTTGATGTCACCCAAAAAATTTTAGCAATGAAAGTGATGCTGTAGAAACTGTTAAACTCAGTCCTGTACATGTGGATTGAGAAGCAGTAATTGAAGTTTGTATTCCCTTGCAGACCTCTTCATGTGTGGCTGTAGCTTGAGTCCACCCTCACCCTTAGTGTTGGCTGGAAAATAGTAGTTTGAGTGCACAGCTGGGGTTGTTTGAACTTGGGCTTTAGAAGCTTATACTTAGAACTGGAATATTGGTATGAATTAGCCTTGTGCTTAAACACTTTCTTTTGCACTTTTGTCTGTTAATGTTTGCGTGTTGTCATTCCTGCAGCTCATTCCTGTAATTTTTTTTCAGGAATTGTTGCTGGTGGAGGCCGTATTGACAAGCCCATCCTGAAGGCTGGCCGTGCCTACCACAAATACAAGGCAAAGAGGAACTGCTGGCCGCGTGTCCGTGGTGTGGCCATGAACGTGAGTCTATCTTCAATTAGAGTTCTCAGTTCTTTATGGTTTAGAAAGGATTTGTTTGATATGGGGAGGAGTCTGGTGTATATCTGAAAAGAAAGCTTCACAGATTACCCTGTAATTGCACATTTAATTGGTAGGTAGCAGCATTTGATAGGTACTGCATTGGATAAAAAAAATGAAGTCCTTAAGTTTTTTGTTCACTTTATTGCTGTTAATCATTACTCATTTCTGTTGTTAATTATATTGACAGCTCGCTTTCTTTTTCCACAGCCTGTAGAGCATCCCTTTGGTGGTGGTAACCATCAGCACATTGGCAAGCCCTCAACCATCAGGAGAGATGCTCCTGCTGGGCGCAAAGTTGGTCTCATTGCTGCCCGTCGTACAGGTAGACTGCGTGGAACAAAGACTGTGCAGGAGAAGGAGAACTAAAGACCCAATATGAAGTTTACAGAATAAATTTTTAAAACCTAGGTCGTGTGAAGTTCAAGTTAATCTGTTGCTGAAGTGTGGCTAAGATAGGGATAATACTCCCTTTCAACAGGGCTCTTCAACTTTGAAGAGCAGGAATTCTTTCAGCCTGTGAGCTGTTACTACAGGCTGGAGTAGCACTGGGTAGATGCTTTTTTGCCCATGTGTGATGTTAACCTTGGCCTAGTGACGTGGTTGCTTAGGCCTGACAGAGCCTGATCACATAAACCTTTGGGTACCTGGTTTAACTTTGGGATTGAGCTGAAAGGGTTAAAGGGTGCTCAGTTCTCTACATTCATACAAAATGGTTTTCTGGTTTTTCCTACTATGGTTTTTTGGAGGGAAAGCTTGAAAGAGTAGAACTCTTTACAGAGGAAGTGTTTCAGCTACTTTCTGTGAAGTTTGAGCCTCCTTTCTGAACCATCAAGCTTTGACCAAATCAAAGATAAATTCCCTCTGAGCACAAACTGAAGTGCTACACTGCTACCTTCACTCATCCATGTTTGGAAAGGGCGAACAGCTTAAACATCCTCTCCTGGGCAGGCTGCTCAGCAGAGCAGGGTCCAGCTTCTCATGACTGGGTATCCCTGGTTACTGTAATGACACAGGTCAGAGCGCTGACGCTTCACTTGAAGAAGCTGCGTTCTTGCAGGAACAGCTCTCCTGTGGAAAGCTGGCTTTTTGGAGGGAGGTGGAATGAGAGAAGCTGGGAGTTTACTGAAAAATGGCTTAATTTGTGGCCTTTGGAGGAAAAAAAAAGTAAAAAGCTATCGCAGCTGGAGCTCAACTTCTGACCCTGCCTAAAGCAAGGACTGTTGAGGTTCTGCAGCATCTCCGGCTTTGCTGGAGACGCGCACCGTGGTGGCAGCACTGTGGGCTCTGCAGCTCAGCCAAGACTTGCACTGCTGAGTCAGTGACAGCACAACCTTCTCGTGGCTCTTAAGTAGGGGGTACCTGGATCTCGATGTGTGTACCTGCTGCAGCAAAACAAACTAGCATCCAGGGACAAGCATGCTCCCCCACCTGCTGGACCCCATGAACTCAGTCCCAGGCTGCTGTGATGACCAACCCCTGTCACCACTGCTGCCAATAGAGGGAAGTGCTCAGGTCCAGGCTCTCAATGCTGACTTGCTTGCAGGCCTTCCTTTGGTCATGTCACTCAGTCTGTTGTGATGAGCTCTGGTGCAGCTGGAAGTGCTACTGAACAGACACTGATTCCTCTATGGACTAGATGCTCCTAAACATCCAAGGATCTTTTGGAAGACGTAACAAGGTACATGGAACACAAAGGCATATTTGCTCTTCAGAGCAAAATACTCTTTCCCTTAAGGCACAGAGTAGTTCACGTACAGCAATCAAAATAACGTCATTGATCCCAAAATGCTGGTGCCAGACATCCAGATACAACTCTCTATTGCTAAGAATCCAGTAGAATGCCAAGCAAGATGAAAAGTTATTTTCTGTATGCACCCATGGAAATAATACTGTAGCTGGGAATACATGTGGAAAAGGTGATTAAAAACCCCAACCACACACCTTGAAGAAAGGCACCAGATCACCTTTGGGAAAAATTTAAAAAACAATGACAAGTTTTGTTTCTGTTTATTTATACCACTAAAGTTTGTAAAAGTTTTTGCCATGAGGACAGAAGCTCTTGATGATGTGCCCATGTTCTGACATGGATCTAAGTTTAACACTCCTGCTTCCAAACAATATCAGAACAACAGTTGAATTATTTAATGTTCAGATGACTACCTTGACAAAAGCCAAGTTAAGAAAGATTTACAGTATGTCGAACACAGTAGAAATTTCCTCATGTGAGAGCTGTACGTTTACACTGTTGGTACAAAGAACTTACAGAACAATTTGCATTAAATGCACCAAAAGGACCCTGCTTTCCAACCACACTTGGATTTGCTGAGTCTGTGTATTTGCTGGGGAAAAGGGAGATTCTTACTGTCACCACTTGCTGCCTTTTTTGCTGACCCCAGGCTCTGACAGTAGCCCACAGACTGTCAGGTGTTCACAGCCAGCAGCTCGAGTATCAGTGTGCTTAATCTAGAGGTATGGGATAATTGCACAAATAAGTACCATATTGCTGAAGGGAGCTGCAAACACATTTAATGTAAACATGCAGGAGGCAATGTGAAAAGTCTCTTTACGTTCACACAGTAGCATGAAGATTTTTGAAGATTTGAGTCCATTCACCAAAATGAGGAACAATCACTCTTGTGGCAAGTAACCATTGATGCTCTTGTTATGAAGTTTGCTACAAATCAGAGGCTTATCTTCAACATTTGCATCCTATAGGCCTGAAGGCATGCAATGCATTCTGACTGCTCCTTTGGAAAGACTACCTGGAACTGGAAGCCAAGGTTCAGAAAAATCTGAAAAGTACATTCCAAACATTACTCCATAACTGTGCTAAGCAGGGGGTTCATGCCAGCTGACCCAAGAAGACTTAGATATGTCTATTTGTTCATACACAAAAGCTAGGTAATGAAGTGGTCCCTTGGGGCAATGCACATTCAAGAGCAGCATGACAGGACTATGCAGACAAACTAAACTAGAGGAGCAGATGAAGCTAGAGGTGGAATTTTACACAAGATGATGCTTGAAAAAAAAACCAAAACAAAACGCAGAGCAGAATGTATAGAATCATCTGGGTTGGAAGAGACCTTTCAGATCATAAAGTCCAACCGTTAACCCAGCATTGCCAGGTCACCACTCAACACATCTATGTGGCTTTGAAACCCCTCCAGGGATGGGGACTCCACCACTGCCCTGGGCAGCCTCGGCCAGGCCTTGACAACTCTTATCAGGGAAGAATTTTGATTGCAAGCATCAGGCTGCAGGAACCCCCCACCCTGGTGGAACCACACCACAAGTATGCTGAAGGTGGCAGAAAGGCCACTGACACCCACAGGAGACCTCAGCCTTGATGACATTGAGCCAAGCCCCTTGGTGCATCATGGAGAGGCATGAAAAGGGCAGCTTCTTAGTGAAACGTTGGGTACCTGCAAGCCAGGCTGCCAAATGAGCTGATGGGACACAACATAGAAGAGCAACTAATTCTTTCAGAGGGGAAAATAGTCTAGAGACTTGAAGTCCAGTAATATGTAACAAATTTTAAAAGCCACAGCGACCACAAGCAAGGCAAACATTCTGCAGGGGCAAAATACTCCCCCCAGCACTAGCACTGCAGATGCTAAAAATTTATGAAAAATAAAAATGGAGGGAAAGAGGGAATTAAAATAAATGAATGACTAAAAAATCAGAGGCTCTAAAGAAACCAACCTATAATGAAAAAAATCAATAAACTGAAATATCTTTTCCAAACAGAATGTTTACCTTCAGATAAGCTGTAGAACAAAAGGTGAACTCCAGCAGACTACACTATAGGGGAAATGAAGAGAACTAACAATGTGACAAGGAAAGAATAATAAAAAATACCCATAACAACATACCATTGAGTTACAAGCTTGCTTCAGCCTGGGAGGATCTGTGAAGAACTGAATAGAAAATGGAAGTGGGACTGAAGTTAATGTCAGTTGCTGGCTTCTGCGTGGGCTGAATGGAATGTCAGCCACCTGTGGTGGGCAGGAGGCTCAGCTGAACAGGGTAGCAGCTCCTCAATTTATGCTGTAGAAATCAGAAATTAAACAAGACGGGGACACTGTGAAGAAGGAGGGTGCCATCC
Organism: Brachypteracias leptosomus; assembly: GCA_013401335.1. Lineage (NCBI taxonomy): Eukaryota > Metazoa > Chordata > Aves > Coraciiformes > Brachypteraciidae > Brachypteracias > Brachypteracias leptosomus. Next base: position 170,328 of record VYZX01031857.1, read on the forward strand.
ATTACCACCTTGGCTGGAAAAATCCTCCATGTAGGCTTACTACTTTCAAACAACGTGGTGCAAACACAGCAGTGTCAAGTAGGATGGTATTCAGACAATTGATAAATCATGAGCATTCTGTCACTAGGATCTGGTGTATTTAACCATGATCTGTGGCTGCTCCTGAGATTCACAGGTGAGAGATTTATCAAGATCTACGTGGTCCCTCCACCCCCGGCTCTAAACTCCCCTCTCTCTGGAGAAGTTGCTGACCACACACAGGAGAGGCAACTGCTTACCTGGTGTTGAATGGGGTGGACTTCTGAGCTCCTAGCTTTTCAGAAGCAGCTTTAATACAGAAATACTTTCAAATGTAAGTTAGCAAACACAAACCACGTCCAATATAAAACACGTGACATCCTTGTGTGGTCTTGTGCTTCTCCTACCCCCATAATACTGTACACTTTTATATTCACTCCTAGTAATTATGTTTTAAATGTATATCATATTCAACATCCTCTTGCTCAAACCAGCTGTTCTTATCAGCATGATAGACTGCACAGTTGATTTGTCTACATGTTTTACATCCGGGATACTTACTTCAGGAATGAGTGTCTCAGTTCCCAGCCTGAATGCTGCACAGAGGACATGAGCTACTATACATAAATTTCAAAAACTACAGCTATGCTTCTTAGTAAAATAATAATTTAAAAGATCTCCAGTACAGAATGGCATGGCTACAAGGACATCAGAACCTTGAATTGAAGCAAACTCTGTTTTAAATATGTTAAGTGATCAAGAAGGAATTTCAGTCACTATTTCCAGTAAAAGGCTTAGTTTGCTAAAAAAAAAAAAAAAAGACACATACCAGTGAAGCACTAAAACCCTAAAAAGTCTTCCTTTAGAAGGGCTTCAAATTTCCACCTACTGAAAGACCAAACAGCATTTTCTTTATGCTTTCTTAAGGTGTATTGAGAAACACCAAGTCCTACCTAAGTATCAACATGCATCACAAATTCTTTCATCATGATGTAACACCTTCATTTACATTACTATCCCTTTTCAGTCTATTGCTCCACTGGTATCTCAGCAGCCTGATGGCTGTTGCACAGACAGCACACAAGTCTAACTTGGCTGAGTCATGCACAGCAGAAGCTAGACTTCATCCAGAGATGGGAAAGGACCACCTCTCCAGTGCTTTCCACACCATCATCTCCCAGTCCTACTAGGGCACCTACAAACTAACTGCACATCCTTGCGAGATCAGAAGGGGGTTGTATTTCTGGAGGACCCACAGCCTGCTACACACCAGTGCAGGGCAGGAGATGCAAGGAAACTGTGTTAGGTAGAAAAAGGTCAGAGCAAATCCATCCAGAGCGTTTTTGCAAAAAGAAGTGAGGAAAAGAAGCTTCAGCAACAAAATGATAATGCTGACTGTTGAAGTTACAAGGTAGGTGAGTATCAAAACCAAGAGAAAAGCTTTGGGCCATATTTTCAGCTAATATAAAAACCACAGGAGCCCACATTCTAAAAGGTTTCAGGGAGCTGGGTGATTGATAAATCATTATGTCTTTCACAGTCTCCACAGAAGTTAAATTAAAAAATGGCTTTTTTTTTTTTGTCCTGTGGCATTAATGAATTCTCTGGGAGAAATGTGAGAACAGAACACGTGTGGGAGTTGGCTTTACGTTTTTGCTGTCTTCATCAAAAGCTTTCTTCTCCACCTTGATAGCAACCCCCAACTGGTAATGATGTATTGGGATACATCCAAAATTCATCTTGAATTATTTTTTTTGCTAACATGTCCACGTCCAGAGAATTCACATGCACGTCCACTCAGATGGGTTACATCAACTGAACAGAGCTACAATAAACTCGGGTGTTACCTGCTTCCTTGGATGTCTTGTTTAAATTGTTCTTTATTTAATGTTAGTACCACAAATTCCTGGTAATTTGCCATCGTTTTGTATTTTTTTGTATTCATTTACATGTCTTCAAAGCCAATGCCAAAACCAAACATAGTAAACCAGAGGTTTCCATTAGCCCTCTGCTACACCCATTTTAAATTCCTTTTATGGGATGGCCCTTGCTCTGATAGAACCAAGCCACTGGGTAATTGGGAAATTAGGGAAACACGGGTAACAGCAGCTCAAGGCCTGCATCGGCTTTTGGCAACCTGGAATGTGAAAGGACACCTGTCCCTGGAATAACCACTCGTTATGGAGGAGAAGCAAGTGCAATTTACAGAAGCTTTTGGCCCTCAGCAGGCATGAAGGTGGAGTGACCCCCAGGAACACCCCCATGCAGCTGACTCTTCTCCGGCAACTGTGGCGCAATCACGTTGGTCCTTATGTGTTATAATAGATTCAAAGACAACAGTGAACCTGGCTACTTTCCCAAATTGAGGACACCCCAGCTTTATTTCCCTGTCTTCATCACAGTGAGTCTCTCTCATCAACAACTTTGTTATATCATATATTAATAAATTCAACACAAGAGTCCTCCACTAGCCCATTCTTCAGGTAAGTCCACACTTTATTTATGGTTTGCTGTTGGTACTTCAATCATATTTATATATACATATTCTAAAACCTACATCAAAATCATGTTGACTGCTCTGAAGACCGAGAGAAGTGACACGATTGAAGTATTCTTCCACAGCTCTATGGTAAGTCTACATTCCCACAGCAGTTTTTGGTTCAGGTTGCAGAAGCATTCAGAAAGCCAACGCCAGGCCTCTCTCAGACTTGTAGTGGGAGGGTTACACAGTTCTCTTTCAGCATTTCAGTCTTAACACAACCACGGTAGTGATTGGAAACATTTATTTCTAGGTAATATTCTTTGCAAAATACCGGCTTTTCACATTCTGACATTGCTCCCTTTCTAAACTCTCACAGATTGAACGTCGCTAGAAACCGATATACCTCCCTGCAGTTGCGTTATGGGAACGATATTAGTTGTGAAAGGATTTTATGCTACTTCACACAGGTAAGGAGGTAGCATGAGACTGAGTAGAAGTGTGTGTGAGTCCACGTGGTGCCACCCGAAAAATGCCAGTTCCTTCATTTTGCTGCAAACACAGGTACCTACTCTTGGAGTCACATTTCAAATGACTTCACACATCCCTCAGGGGAGGCAGGAACCCTGTGCCTGCCCAGCAGACAGCATGACCAGGTACTTCTGCACCTGTATTGGCCTGACCCAAAAGAAACTTCCATGCTGCTACAGCCACTTAGGGGCCTACCAGCCTGCAGCGGCTCAGCAATGAACATCAAGAGGTAGAAAGTATTAACAGAACAAGCTTGTGAAGCCTCTCGCCCAGCCCACTCCCTGTCTACTTTCTCAAGGGGATTCAACTCTGTACAGATCTTAGAAAAGAAAAATAATAGAAAATGCTTAATATGCTACTTAATCAACTTCCTGCTAGGAATCAGTTCTTTGGGGCCGGGGTAAGCCTGTGGTTCAGAAGAGTTCACACCAGGAGGGCTCACACTCAGCTGCTACCAGTGGTGTGTGTGAGCCCAGGTAAAGCACACTCAACATTTCCAGCTCCCAAGGGATTTCACACAGCGTGACCTCCCTCCCTTCAGTGGGGCATTTCCATTTCTGCTACTTCACCTGTTCTTAATCACGCAGCAGGACAGGCAGATAGAATTTGTGAGTATCATTAAATCTTAAAGACCTCATCTTCATGTTTAAGCTTTTGAATTTGCTTCCAGAAGTCTAAGTACTCTAAAGCACCTACCAGACATTGAAATACAATCAAGTATATTAAGAAGTGCCTAAGTTTTCAATCAGCCCTCTTTTCCAAAGTAGATTCCAGCGACAGCATTTTCATTTACCTGCAGAAACTAAATGTTCAAGATACAAAATGAAGCAAAAAAACCCCCAAGAAATCCCAAACAAAACCCAGTAAGCTACAAGCTATTTGAATTCAAGACTGCCATCAGCAGCATGAAGCTTTCCCATCCCACATAAATTCTGAGAAGATGTAAGGGATGACAAAGCCCACCTGGTCAAGGCTGTGGCTGCTGCTACTGCACTGTAAAAGGCTCGGAGAGCCAGGCTGCCGGGCAAACGTGGTTCTTTTGTAGGAGCTAACAGCAAAACAGCACATTTAGGTAGAAAAGGAGGTAAAAAACATCATGGCAAGTGAAGGGATCCAGGAAAATACAAAAATATTAAATAGAAAATGATCCTGGCAATCCAGAGTGAGAACCTTGGTAAGAATCGTTAAGAAATGATGGACAGGAATTTAGGAGTGATGGACAAGAGCTGAGCAGCATTTCAATAAATTAAGCTAAAAAAAAAAAGGCCAATACCTTTAAAAGCTGCATCTACAGAGATATCGCTACAGAAAAGGAACATAGCTGCTTGCTTAATGGCTCAGGTGAAACCACACTCGGAAAGCATTCACCCAGTCCTGGTCATTGTACGAAAGCAGAAACAACATATCCCGAGAAGGAAAACAGGAACGTGGATTAGTGAACTGGCTCATATGGGGAAAAACAAACATTTAAAGATTTTGCTCCAGTAGGGACTAAAGGGGATGTAACTGCAAATGCATCAGGAAGCTGCAAAATGTGCTGCTGACACCACTTAGGGCAATATAAACAGAGTTAGTGGAATAGCAGTTGTAAATTAAGAATAAAAATTAGCATTATCAGACATTTAAAATAGTATAGGACAGAAAAGAGAATGGTATTATCTTCCTGCACTGCCAATAGATATTGGATGAATTCACAGAACTGGTTTACTTTTTTTTCTTTCTATTTTCATTATTCACAGTTGGCTCATTGTTAAAAACTAGAAAACATTTGCATGCTATTTTGACCACTGAAGAATGATGCTGCTGTTTCAGAATTGTGCTGATGTAATTAAGGCTATATCAAATTCTTCTATGGAAACAGCCCATAGGTCAGTTTTATTATCAAAAAGTGGCTTTAAGGAATTCTGAAGCTAAAAAATAGAGTTGGGTATTTAAAATCTAATGAAAAGTTAGCCCTTACTCAGGAGAGTGTTCTCCTTCAGAAACTGGTTCTCTGTGCTTGTTTCAATTCAATTGTCTGCAAGTAAGTGTAAAGACGGCTGTCTTGTGCCACTCACTGACTTATCTGGCGTGATCCCTGCCACACATCACCAGCTTAGACTCTTAATGGTGCTGAAGTCAACTGGACTCATACAAATGCTGCTGAAATCCACAGGTGCACCACAGCTTGCATTGGAAAAAGATTACAGGATGAGGATCTCTGAATAGAAGTGCTGGAATCTATGCCAACACGCTCCTGTGGACAGCCTACTGCAACAGACACTATGGGGGCAGGACTGAACACTTGCTCTTGTGAAAAAGGACAGAAGAATGGCTATTGAACATCTTAAAACAGTTAGTGCAAGAGGAATTTTTATATCTTAGAAATAAAAGGACATCTATAGTACAAACCGTAAGAAGTTACACAGTGCCCAGATCAGGTTCAAACTCTTCTAGTAAAGATGTTTAGTCTGTAAGGAGGACAAATCTCAGTGTAAATCAAGGCATCGACATGACAATCCTCAAAGATCAATAGAAGGAAGGTACAATCAACATAAACCTGCTGGAACAGGTCTAGAGGAGGGCCATGAAGATGATCTGAGGGCTAGAACACCTCTCCTATAAGGATAGGCTGAGAAAAATGGAGTTGTTGAGCCTGGAGAAGAGAAGGCTCTGGGGAGACCTCACTGTGGCCTTCCAGTACCTGAAGGGGTACTACAAGAAAGCTGGGGAGGGACTTTGAGGGCTTGTAGTGATAGGACAATGGGTAATGGCTTTAAACTGGAAGAGACTGAGATTAGAAATTAGGAGGAAGTTTTTCACTCTGAGGGTAGTGAGACACTGCAACAGGTTGCCCAAGGAGATTGTAGATGCCCCAACACTGGCTGTGTTCAAGACTAGGCTGGATGGAGCTTTGAGCAACCTGGTCTAGTAGGAGGCATCCCTGCCCATGGCAGGGGGGTTGTAACTAGATGATCTTTAAGGTCCCTTCTGACCCAAACCACTCCATGATTCTATAATCAACACCCTGGAACAGAATGGAGGCCATATATGAGCATGTGGTTTGTCCTGCTGCTGCACAGCAATCCTTACTGCCCTGGTGTAGACTGATTCTAGCTGCAAGCCAAGGAGAAAATGTGCTGAGCTTTAGAGAGCTGTTTGCTGCCATCTTCCTGATGAGACCACTTGCAAGAGAAACAGAAATCACGCAGAAGGATGTAGTTGGATTTCTTTCACCTCACTTTCCTTTTGTTGTGGTACCCCTGTGCAGCATGCAGTATTTACAAGACTGTTCCTACTTCTCCCCCAGAAAGCTTATTTTGTCTTGCTCTAGACACAAAGCAGGTTTAGATTTTATTCTTAAGACCTCATGGCTGTGAGAAAAGTGTTATCAGGAACATGACAGAGAGCACAGGAGGTAAGAAGATGGGGAGCCAAAATTACTGTTGTCCTTATGACACTGTGCTGGAGCAGGACCACAAATGGGAAACTCTCACACCTGTCTTAAGAAATACAAGGTCAGCATCAACATCTCACCTTCCCAAAAACTAAGGTGTCTTTCACCACATGGGTTAATTTACTTTCAATGTAGATTTCTAAGTGTGGACTAACAAGGTTTAACTAAGAGGTTTAAACACTTAATTGGTTACTCTGCAAATTTCCTAACACGTCACTTCCTCCTCTGATTTATATAGGTAGTTTTTAACTTTCATTTGAAGTTAAATTCATTGCACTGAAAGCCTCACTGCAATGCCTAGTAACTGAAACACACAGCAACAAAAACGTTGAGCCACTTTGCCTTGATAGTTTATCACCCTATTCAACTCTGGCAAAAGACTCGGAGGTAGACAAGATTTATTTAAACCAAAAATGAAGTAAATTGCTACAGCAGCCAATTTTTGCCTGTTTTAGCTTTGGCAGAATGGCTAATCTTGTTCTGTCCTGGAACTTAGGAAACATATAGGAAGTTCTGGAACCGCGAGTGCTTTTTCACGATACACATGCTGAAACACACAAGCTAGGCACAACAAAGTGACTGAGAAGGCATAATAGTAATTACTGTAACACAATTTTCTTGTGTAGTCTAAAGTTAAATTTCACTCTGGAAACAAAAGCAAAAAAAAAAAAAGAAAAAAAGAAATGTCACTGTGGAATTTCGTTTCTTTCTGGCTCAATTTCAGCAAGATACAATAGCTTTAAAAATAGAGAATTTAAATTTTCAGAGCTGGTAGTTAGCAGGGAAAATAATCTGAAAAATTCCAAGTCAAACAGAGTCCTTTTCTGCTCGTGCAGTGTCACAAGATCAGGTTCTGCACAGCAAACAAGACCTGACTGAACCCTGTGCAATCTCATTTTTGTCAGTGGGATAACACAGGTGTAGGTGACCAACTTTGTGAGAGAAACTTGGTACATTTACCGATACACAAACAGTAACTGAATTCCTTTTATATATAAGGCTGTACAATCCAAATGTACAAGAGGGAGAAATTCTGGGTAGTAAGGTTACAAATTTCCCCCTAGGTCAAACTACACATTAACCACCATATAGCATCACCTATGAATTTTCAGTTTCTATGTATCTGATGTTACATTGTCAGGAAGATGAGTAATTGCTTTCCTATTTATTGGCTCATTTTATGGAAGACCAGAGATTCCCTAGTAACTGTTCTGAACAGAAAACAGGACTGGAATTAGCGATGGGGGAATTCAATCTTTAGGCACTTTGAGGACTACCATTTCAAAATGTGCCATCGACAATGAGGTACTGCGTATTGCCTGAAAATGACCACTGCCAAAATGCTGTGACAGTAACATGCATATGAAACTTTTTGCTTGTATAACGTTTAAGTACAATTCAAAATTGTTTTGCCAGAGTGAAGAAAACATTGCACCTTTTACTGTAGCTCTCAGTCTAAAGCAGCAGCAGCAGCAACAAACAACACAGGCTATCCTCCTTCCACGTCACTAAGATGCACGATATCCTCNTACAAAAAGTACAAGATAAATCACATTAAGAAACTTTTACAGTGTAATTGTCCTGATTATTTTATTCTTAAGGGCCAAATTTTTCTTGTGTGCACAGAATTTCAACGTGACTGTTGTTCCAGAAGTAAGCATAA
>VYZX01031859.1:11188-37757 GCA_013401335.1 Brachypteracias leptosomus
ACTCATCCTGAGAAGTATGGAAACATTGTTATTTCCCTTTTCCAAATAAGAGGTACAGAAACAATAAGGCTCATGAAAAGACTTGGATACCTGAAACAAGGCAAAGTCCACACTCAACCATTCAGCCATATTTTCCTCAGATCCAAGTGGATCTAGACATAACGGACTTATTCAGGAGGCACAGTGTGCTATTTTCTAGCAAACTGTCTAGCAGATTTAAGAGAANAAAGCCTTGCTGGTAAAAACATTGAGTTTACCCTGTCCTTGCTTTCCACTGGTGTGAATAGCCCTGATAACACCTAGAAAGTTTTAAAGGAAGTGTAAGAACACTCGTTGTTTAATTACTCATCCTGAGAAGTATGGAAACATTGTTATGAGTTTACCCTGTCCTTGCTTTCCACTGGTGTGAATAGCCCTGATAACACCTAGAAAGTTTTAAAGGAAGTGTAAGAACACTCGTTGTTTAATTACTCATNAGGTTTTAAAAATGTAAACGTATTTACAACCAACATAAATAACTGTAGATATTATCAATAAAGCCATAAAGTATAACCGAACTCTCTTAATACAAATCTCAGTGCCTTGTAAAGCAAATCTGGTACTTCTAGTCCACTGAACAAATTTTTTCATTATTTTAAAATGCGACTGATAAAATTTTACACTGTGTGCAAGTAACACTTCCCTTGAAAGAATTCGGAAAAAAAGTGGGAAATGATAGATGCTAGTTTCTTGCTAAATTCACCTAAAATCTTTTATATATACCAATTACATCATTAATGTACTTATGAAAATTGTTAGTCATTAACCATTTACTATAATTTTTAAAGGCATGAATAAATGGAAATTTAACTGAAGTCTAACCCTTATATACCAGTGAATAATTTTTCTTTCAGCTAATAATTTAAAATAAGCTATTTCTTTAGAATATGATTAGTTTTGCTTTGTTCTGTCTTATAGTCTACTCTCAATTCCAGCACTTTCAATATCCATCAATATTCATTAGTAAAAATACTGTCAATTTGTTAGTTTCTGATGCAAATTTTGCTCTGATGCTCTAATGCATGTTGCATCATTGCCTACAGAAAGTCACTTAAATTTAATAGGATTCCTTGAAGGCATTAAGACTTGTTTTTCCATGTACAACACAGTATTGACTCAGCACCTTAGAATACAATTGTTATATATTTCTGTTTATGACTGGGAAGGTGAGTTGTGGGTTGATGCTGATACATATAAATGATAAAAGCCTCAATGTGTTTTTCTCTTCAGACAAAACATCCGTATACTTGCAGTAAACATTTAATTCAGCTAGTAAAATCCTGACACCACTTTCAACTACTTTATAAATTTATCTTTGTCAAATGACATTTTTCATACTCTATTTTACCTATTCTGAATTATTTATGTTAAATTACATCAAGAGGAGATTTAGAATGAATGACAGTAAGGTTCCCATGGAATAATCAGACATCTGTTGTTGTTTTTCACTCAAAGGCATTTTTCTAACCTCAGCTTTTTAAAAATCCTGGTCTATCTTTCTACAATGAAGAAGCAACACAGAAGTAATATTCTGAAGAAGATTTTTTTTTTTACCCCACAAAAACATAGATTGAGATGTGACTATATTATGAGATTACAGTCCAATGAATTCAGAACATTCATAACTAAAAGGATTTTCCTTTTTCCTCTGTATTGTGATTGAAAATCTGTGTTGGAGAAAGTCTGGCCATAGCTGCTAAAGCAGAGGAGAGTCAATTTAAGCATCATTATTCTGTAATCTTTTATTCTTTTTTTTGCTGCTTGTCATTGCAGTCCTTCAAGTTTGAGTTTATTTTCAGTGACTTCCCTATCACCTACAAATGAGTACATCATCAACCAATCTCAGCGAAGTATAAAGCATCTTATTTTCTTGTTTTTAGCTTCTTTTCCCAAGGAAAATGTAGATATCCTCCAGGTCACTTTCTCAGCACAGAAAATATACATACTGCAGGCACCTGTATGCATAATTGATAAGGTGGGAAAGAGGAACAGATTCTTAAGAGAATTCATGTAATCTAATCACATTTTCTTGAGAAGTTTCAAAAAAACATGTATATGCTATCTACAGTCCTTGTGTCCTTCCCCTTTCACTTCTCACTGACAAACACTGGAAACACAATGTTTTTCAGCCTTTTTGGATGTAAAAAATATTTGTATTTTATCAAAAAAAAAAATGCCAACACACAATAGAAATTCACCCAGTTTGCACAGCAGTATACACTTTTAATGCAATGCAGATTTTGCTTATTAAAGGTCATTTTCTCTCCCAGAAAAGTGCATGAGCTCAGCCCTAGACTGACCCCCGGTCCTTTCTGGGAATTGGCTCTGCAGAATTGACTAGCATGAAATCCATACAAAATCAAGCACAGACAACATTTTCAGAAAGGCAAACAAATAAAACCATTTCTTCTTAAACACATTAGGACCTACATTTCATATCTGAAAACAGACATCAGAATTGATAAAACCTTTTTTTTAAGTTCACATTTGGTTATCCCTGAGCTACAAACATTCACCATCTAAGTATCACTGGAAAACAAACAAACAAAAAGCCTTTTTGATTTTTTTTATCATGGGGTCATTATCGATCGGATTATGATCTCTCATGGCAGAAACCTTCTAAATGATGCTGGTACAATTCCTCTGCACTACAGCTGGCTTATGTTTACACCACTTTCTTTTACCATTATAAAAGTCAGCAGATAGGCTGACGTTTTGCTTATTCTCCAAATGCACTGGAACTCCCAGCACAGAAAAAAACCATCAAAATGTGCTATCTGTGTCTTCTTGGGGTTACTATCCTGTTGGGTTTTGGTCACTAATTGTAAAAGAAGAGAAGTATTCACTTAGCACAAGCCTGTGAGACACACGTGAACTAAGGAGCTCACCTTCAGAGTTGTATTGTGCAAGAACATAACCATGGAGTTCTCATCCAAGGAGCTGCTGCTGTTTAGAGCACCATGGAAACACACCTTCAATATTGTATCCTGGTACCTACTGAGGAACCACTCCCTCCATCCTTCCCTCCCTCTCTCCACACACAAAATGTATGTAATTTCTTGCTAGTAGGAAGCTAAGATTTCTTTGAAAATTAAAACTAAGGGTAATTTTGCATGTAACCATTTTCGGGACTTAGTGAAGAAAGAAGCATTCAAGAAAAACAAAATCAGAAGATCTCAGAACTTGGCTAATACCAGAACATTGGCTTGTTAAAAGAAACTCTTTGGTTCCCAGAACTATGGGGATATAAAATTAACTGCTGTAGCATGAGGCACTGAAAAAAAAAAAACAACTGTGCTCGCGGACTGCATAATTTAAAAGATTGTGCAATTAAGGATCTGTATAATTCTTCATAACATTCTAACCGCAGTTTCCATAAACCCCATAAACTAGATGGTAGCATATAGTTATTAGGCCAGCATTTATGGCTTCACTGATTATAGTACTGTTATTTTCACACTATTATTAATAGAACCAATGCTAAGTAAGCACAGCTCTGAGTAGTAAGAAAGCATTTGCATGACAGTCTGCAGAAGTAAAAAATGCAGTTCAGTTCCAATCAGTACTAGTCAATATAAGTTTTGGGAAAAGGCTAAATGACGCAAAGATCTTTCTTGAGAAACAAAATGTGTGGGTTTGTGTGGGTTTTTTCATTTTTTTTTCTTAAGAAAAAGAAAACCTATTGAAGTAGTAAATGGTAGGTAGGAACAGGGTGGTGAAAAGCTTGCAATTTACCATCATTGGCTGATAATTCTCAGAGCTTAACTGAACAAATGAAAAAAAAAAGTAAACAGGGAAAAAAAAATAAAAATAAAAACATCTGAAGGCAAGCTTGCCTGCTCCCAGTGAAAGTCAGGCAGCTTTGCTTAGAGTCTTTAAAATGTAACAGAAAAGTTTCACCATGACATTTCCTCATGTGCCCTTTCATGTTTTCCACTATTTATATCCCACTAATCTCATGTATTCCACTATTTATATCTAACATTATCTTAAAAAAAACAGAATTGGGAAGTAAGAAAATTCTCTTTAACTGTGAAGATAAATCCCCCCAAGCAACATTTGCAAAATGCATCCTCATTTCTATTATTTTTTAAATACTGCAGTTTCCCATGATTCACAGCTAGGTGCTCATTTTTATCTGGATTAACATTTTCAGATCTCCACAAGCTACTCTGAGTCTGCTCAGCATGGCTGGGCAAACATCCCTAATGCAGGTGCTATGTCAACCACAGAGCCTACACCGTCCGCAGCTGCCCCAGGACTGCTCAGTTCTTACAGAATGGTCAGGGTTGGAAGGAATCTCTGGAGATCAGTAGTCCAACCCCCTCTGCTAAAGCAGGTTCACCTGGATCAGGCTGCACAGGAATGTGTCCAGGTGGGTTTTGAATATCTCCAGAGAAGGAGACACCACAGCCTCTCTGGGCAGCCTGTTCCAGTGCTCTGTCAGTCTCAAATTAAGAATTTTTTCCATGGAAGAACTGCTACTGTGTGAGTGCTTTTCTGTGACTGTTGCTGTACACAAGTAAAGAATAAAGGCATTTTTAGCAAACAGAGAAGGACACAAATCTACTCTGACTGGTGGTACCCTTTCTATAGGAACTGTTCACCTTCATAAGAAAGCAAAAAATTAATGCCAACCCAAATTTAGAAACCTTTGAGGGATTATATGTTGTGTATGTATGTCCCCAGTCTAGATCCCACCAGCACATTAACACCAGAAAAACCACCTCATCACTTGGAACTGAAACAGGTTCTACCTGAGCGCCCTCACAAACACAATGTATGGGCAGAAGAGGTGAAGCAAGGTGAGGTGAGAATTTTTTTCCTCTTAGACTGTGGAGCAGTTTTGCAGTGACTCTGCACTGTTTGTTTCAGCCTAAGGCTTTATTCCCTCTATATAGGTTCTGCAGGTTTTCCCCCAGTAAATAATCCCAGAGATGATGATTAATACCAAGCCCTGCATGTAACCAAGCATGTGTTACATGATCTCATAGATCCCTCTGACTCAGGTCTGTAGCTTTTGGTTCTCAGTGTACATGAGAAATTATTACCCTTTTAACAGCCTGTTTTTAGATGCAAGACAAGTTGATTTTATTCTTTTGTTTTACAAAATAAAAACTCCAAAAAGTTTCTAATCTGAATTGTGACTGTGGTGTCTTCTATTTTCTATGTTTTATTTACTTTTTTGTAAGTATCATTCATTGCCAGAAAGATTTCTACAGAGGAGTCACACAACACTGTTGTCTAGAGGAATAACATAGGGACTAGCAGCTTCCTCTTCTCTTTCTCCTTTTTTTTAGCCACATAAAATGTGGAGTTTAGTAAAACACAAGACCAAAACAAGTCTAACCTATCTTTACAGTTATGGAAGCTTTTCTATATTTTTTTTTTGTGTGTGTATCTAAAATCTTACCCACACTGTCTGAAAAATACAGTTGTTTTTATTAGGACAGAATGATATATCAGATGTAATGATTATTAATAAACCCTGCTTTATTTTTTCCAGACGGACAAAAGCTTCTCATGCAAATTGTACTCACCTATTTGCAAGGAATTTTTTAGTATTTTGAAAATGGGTATTTTTATTTTCCTATTAATTTCAGAGGTGGCCAAAGAATTAAAAGACTGATTTGATAGCTTTTAATCTTCTCAAGGTTTACACGGGAGTAACAACACAATTTTGAAGATGGTTAACTCACAAAAGATATATTTAATGGCCTTTCTCTCTTGCAGTGTTTTTAGCAGTGGATGGGACAGTCAGTGTTCATTACTTGATGGAAAAGAAAGTGTGGTTAATTTTCATTGCTATTCTTTATTCATGGTGTGGATGTGGATGATGTAACCAGGTAACTGAAAGTTTGCTTTGGAAATCTTTGTTGTGCTATGTCTAGACTTACTTAAGTAAATTTGCATATTTCAGTAGTGCTCAGGGCTACAGAAAGAGGCAATTGGTCATTTCTACCTTCAATAACTGGAATGATCAACCTAAACCACTTCATACACTTGTATGAGCTACATATTTTAGTATGATCAAACTCTCTGATTAGAGAAGTTCCCCGATCTGTTGTTCCCCGATCTGTTACTTTTTGATACCCTGAAAAACCTGTTAAAACAAAATAAAGAACACAACATATGATATTAATAGTTCAAGATAGCAAGATAAAACAAGAAACCTGGCTTAATACAAGAAGAGAGATTATGTAGGCTACTTGGTGATTCAGAAAAATGCTAGCCATAAATATATTCACTGTCATGGGTAAGCCAAAGATAGTTTGTGTGCCTGCATTTTTTTTCCCCCCAATTGTATAAGCTCATTTAGTAATAGTATTTATTGGCTCTACTAACCTTATGTCCTCTGCAACTGGGGTTTAGACAAAACGATCTACTAATCAAAAATAACCAATTCTATTAAAAATACGACTTCAAGTTATTCTTTCGTAGACTTAAAAAGCTAACTCAGGGCTTCCAAATATTATTCTCTATAGAATCATCTCAGAACAATTCAGTGTACTAAAAATAATTTAAAATTTTCCTCCTCAGAATTAACTGAAAGCAGCCTCACAAGCAGCTATTAAGAAACAATATCACATTTGATTAAAACTCAACTCTAATGATTTTTCAGTTGCATTTTTACATTTATGTAAAATATTATTTTTCTGTAATTAAAAAAAAATACACCTAAAATAATAAGAGGGAAAAGGAGTTTGCATAGAACGAAAGACACAGAAAGAATAGAAATAGCTGCTACAAGTCAAATCTTATTCCTTCCTTGATCTTCAGGATTTAAATCTGACAGAACTAATAAAAAATTATATAGATGTTTGTAAGCCAGAATCAACAATGACATTAGTACTGCTTATTCTACACTTGACAGAGAACAGCTACAGATCTCGAAATACAGTTTTGTGGTTATGCAAATCTTCTACCTTCAGATGCTTTTACCTACATAAAATACCAGACCTTAAAACTGAACTCTTCCAAAGATATTTTTTTTTCAGAGGGAAGGTATCGAAACAATTCGAATTAAATTCAGGAGGGAAAGGAGAAAAGTAATCCTACTGTATTTATCTGAACCTGTTGAGAAGTTATTGATCACATTTTTAGTTTTCAATTACACACTGTAGGATTAAAGGTAGACAGCAATTCACTGGAAAAAAAGATATTCTATGTGGAGAAAGCTTCTCTTGAATATCCTTATTTTAAGGATAAAGAGAAAATAAGGAGGAAAACAGAAAAATTAATCTGCTAATAACACTATCAGACATATTCTGTGTGTACATGAATTTATTAAGAGTGCAGGAAAACATCCCTACTAGTGTGCAGAAACCACATCTGCTGTAGGTTTCTAGTTGCTTCTCTCACTTATAATTGAAAGAGCGTTTCTAGATGAAAATTAGCAACAGAGGGAAAGTTCCTGCTAATGAAACGTTAGTGGCAGAAAGATGAAGAAATAGTGGATGGAGCAACACCCAAGAAAAGGATAAAAGCTGAAGTCCTAAAGGACTTGGATGTATAGATGGAACATACCTCTATCTTTAGGACAGGCCTGCATTATACTACACAGAGCTGGTCATGAGTCGACTCTATCTTGATGAGTGAAATGTCACAGCACAGGAGTGTGCAGACACATTATCTCAGCTTCTAGATATAATGGGGTTTGCTTGTACAACATCATGCCTGAACTAAAAATCTCTGCTCGTTATCACGGCCAAGTAGTATGCACAGCACCCTACTTCTACATATTGAGGTTACTGTCATACTTAAATGTCCAAACCTCCTTTCGAGACAGTCTGAGTGTCCTTGGAGGTCCTATTACAAACACCCTCTAAACACCACAAAATTCTTGAAAACACAGAGTTATATGTTTTGTCCCATTACATAAAGCTTGAAAATTTAGGTACCTTCCCTTAACATTCAGACTTTCTCTAATTTCTGAGACTGGGCACTTGTACCTTTTCAGAAATCTTCAAGTCTGCCTTTCAAGAAATCCCACAGAACTGAATTCAGGTGAAGAATATGGAACTTTTTACTTAAAATCAGCCTGGTTTTAAGGTGCCAACCTTTCAAGACAACATTCTCATGGTAAGATAGTTTCCATTAGCATATACTGCTCAGAAATATTATTGTATTGTGTAGATGTGTTTGTTTAAATAGAAATCGGGACATTAAACCAATTAACTCAAACAACTGACATGTTTAAAAGCAAAACAGTGATTTAAAACTCCGAAGGTGTGAGATTTGCTCTTGCCTTTTGAAGTAGCATTTTATATTTAAACTTAAAGAATTAAAAGGTGAGCATGTATTGCTTTTCTCAAATATTTCAGTTTAACTATTCCCACTGTTTCATTTAGAAATTGTCACAGATGTCTGAAACTGTTAATTTATTTTTATATTTATTTTTATCTCCAACATACAGAATAGTCATTTACATAAATCAGCTCACTTCTGCATAACACAATTCAGCAGCAAAATGTATTTCTGAAGGGAAAGAAATTATTTTAAATACTTCAAACAAACTGAAAGGCTACTTATAAAAAGGCAATGAACCTTCTGAAGCAGACACCAGAATTCATCTCACCAAAACTGAATCCACACTCTCAGCACATCGTTCCTGATTTTTCTGGTTAATGTGAAAAAAACAGTACTTAAAATAAAGATTTAGTTAGAGGAAAAAAAACAAAAAGAATCCCGAGTCCTATTTTGATAATCCTGCTTAGAACTGTTTCACAAATTAGTATAGTAAGTTGCCTGACAGGCATGTAACACCCTATTGTATACTATTGGCATGAGTTCAAAGTAGATAGAAGAATAATGAAGACCAAAAAACCCCGAACAAACGAAAAGTAGCATCAACTGCTTTTACTAATCCTCTCTGGTAGAAGCAATGGATATGCCGTGCAACTCTAAGCAGTAAACTGCTGATCTGCTTGGGGAGAGAAAACCAGCTGCAGAACAGAACCTGCACACCTGAAACAGGAGGAATTTATGTACCTCCTCTGGAAAATCATCTCTGCTGTTCATTTATTTTGGAGTAAGGGGTGGAAGGAGGAAAAAGAGATAAAAAGATGATGTGACCCACTTAACAAGAGGCTTTGAGGGCTGGCAGTCTGAATAACGGCAAGAATTTCTGGTCGCTCTAGGTTGTTCCCTAATTCTTAGCAAATTATCTTCATTTTTTCTTAAATACATAGTGCATACCTTTGCTCTTTATTTCCTCCATGCTATCATTAAACAATCTTCAACTACTGTTTTCATTCAGGATTCTATCACGTTCTACTTCTTACACATATACACTGTATGGGAAAACTATGCATGTAAAACAGAGTTGTTGATTTTCACATTATGGCTCAATACCTACTAGGCAAACATGGCAATGCATGATTTTGAAGAGCCAGAAGTCAGATATATTTGATCCTCAATTTAGTTATGTATTTAAAGACAGAAGTCTTTCTTCACATTAATTAGTAATACACACTAACTGAAAGGAACATATGTTATATGTGTGAACTTACACATGGACTAGAAACATCTACAATTTCCACGTTTGTTTAAGAATAGTAGGTGTAAGAAAATGCCACCCTTTTCAGAAACCTAAGTATAACTTCAAAATATCTCAGGTTGATTGCTGTATTCATGCTTTTCAACAGAACAGTGAGTCCACTGTGTCTGATATCAAAACCACTCAGAAAAAAAAAAAAAAGAAAAGACTGCTTACCTTTTGCCCTCTACTGAATTGAATTAAAAAGAGGTTTTTGTTGTTTTCTTTCAGTTGAAGAACGTTCAGTGTTCTGAAACAGAAAGTGTGAAAAGAGATAGCTAAAACACAGTATTTTACAATGCAGCTTGTACCATGAAGGAGAGATGTTTGAAAGCCCCAGAGCAAAATTATACATCTTTTGTTTCATTATGAACTTAATGATAAAGGAATTTTTCCAGGCAGTCTTACTCACCAGGTATGATTTAATAAACATCAGAATTACACAAGAGTTTCTCATCTATATTAAAAGAAACAAGTCAAGTAAGGTACTCTTCAAAATGATGCTAGCATATATTTCTTGTGGTTTTTTTCATGGTTGCATTTTTGGAAAGTTAGTTTCTGGAAGAGCAGAAAGAGGCACATGGAATATCAATGTGCTAAAACTGTAAAGCTCACAAAGCAATAGTTCTAGTATGAAAATTGATACATACAGATTAGAACTGAAAAACAGCATCTGAATTTTGCTCTGAGAAATTATTAGTAAAGCAGAAAATGACATGAAAAATCCCTTCCTTTTCTATTGAATTTTAATAATTTATTTTGTTGCAAAACCAGAAGGGTATATATTCAAAAAAATATTCATGTAAATTTAAGGAACAGATGGAGTAGGGAAAAGATGGAACTGGAATCCTAAGGCAACATTGACAGGAACACAGGAGGGGAGCAGAAAGCAGAGGCAGGACAAAGTCAAGAGTAACAGCAGACAAGAGATAGTAAGAGAGATTTACCACAGACAGCAAATGTCTGTTCCAGATTTTGAAATTTCATGTGGTTTCAAGAGTCACACCATTCTTCTGTTACCTAAGAAATAGTTTTTGGTCTCGGGTGGAAACACACACTTCTTGTTCCTGAGATATTAAGAAATGCATACGAAGAATAAATTACTGACACCATTTTATCTTACATACAGATTTCTGTGCTGTTAACTGTTGAGAACATTACTACAGCCAAGTGCTACATTAGAAACCTGGACTTCTCCCACAAAATTGCTGCTTAATATTGGGTAAGTATATGAATTGAAGCTACTGTAAGTATGCATTAATTAATTTCTCAGGGTGTTTACTCTGAGAGGTAGAGATTTGGTTGAGCTGACTACTCACAGTTATGCTGGAGGATAAGGAGGGCAGTTCTTTAAGTTAAATGTAAAATCACTCACTCCAGACAAGCTTGTTCTCTGACTTACCAGCTTTTCTACCCCAAATTTTCCATCTAAATTCTCAGCATCTCACTTGTACACCTCTAAAATGAGGGCACCATTAACTTGCTCAGAAATTCTCCCCTGGAATTACTTGCTTGTTGTTCCCCAGCGGCAAGTGTCATTTCGTCAACCTTGAAGCATGTCGAAGCAGTTAAGTAGATGCCATTCCTTCAGACGGGCCTGCTTAGGTGTGCACCCAGCCCTGCAGGTGAGGCTCTGTGGACAACATGCCAGGTTCCCCATCGAGTTCCTTCCCTCCTAACACAGCCACCTGATCCCCCAAAGGTGGGATCCATGATCCATACAAAGCTATAGCTCTTGACTTTTAAACCAGCATCACCTATTCTGTCTGTGGGATGATAATGACAATACTGTGAATATCTGCACATACAGCAACACAGGGCTCCCTGTGTGTGGACTCTGAAGGTGAAAAATAGAGAGTGCTCATGTAATTGAAGAAGATATATATGGAAAGGCCAATTAAGCTTGCAAGGAAAAATCTTCATTCTGGTATTTCCTACATTTTAAATGACTTTGCTATACTAAGAACATTCTCATCATATTTTTCCCCAAACTTGTATCTTTGTATATTACATGTATACATACAAATTATTCTACTTAATAGAAAGACTCTGCTATTAGATATAAAATGGAATCCTTTCTGCTGTAATGCCAATTCAGTGACAGAAAGTGAAAAAAAAAAAAAATCTAGGGAAGCGATGAAAACTAGCAGAAGACTGAATTACAATTGTGTTGGGTGAAAGAAATCCTACAAAAAAGGAAGGAGAAAAGAGAAGCAGTGGTATGACAAAATCAAACTGCTGCTGAAACTAATGTCTAGCAAAGCATAACATGGATAAAAAAAGAAATAATCACATTTTTCAGCAGCACACCAGTCTTTAGGATCAGTGAAAAAACTATCTAATTGACAGATAATTTGATATTCTTGAGGTGAGCTATCTTTAAAATCACAGACAAGATCACTGAATGGAAAGCTAAATCTCAATGGACAAAACAGATTGAAAATTGAATCTGATGTACCTATCTCTCCAATTACCAAGCTAAGTGTTTCAGCAGTGGGCATAGGCAGATATGTGACAAGATTCTGTGTGAGACTGGTAATATTACATTGAGCATTTTAGCTCAAACAGAGGAATAAATGATACAATGTCCTCAAGAAAATAGTATGTATAACAGAAATGCTGATAGGATTTTTAGCAGAACCAATTGTATACTGAGTTACTAAAATATGTATCGATGTTAGAAGCTAAATATACAAGACTCTCATATGCCTAGAGTTGAAAAAGCAGAGAAAGCATTAAACAAGCCTGGAGTCATCTGTTATACTCCTTTCTTTTCGCATTTGCATGAAACCCTTATAACTCTGATGGCAAGAGATTGAATACATATACCATTTCCCTTGATAGATGAATCCATTATCCTCTGCTTAGAACCAGTTGTCTGTGGAAGTATCTGCATTAGCAAAGCCTCCTATAAAAACATTTCTGAAGTAAGAAAAACTTCTAACAGCTGGCCAGATGTTCCCTCTAATGAACCAAAATATTTCCTAAACTAGAAAGCAGTAGTAGAAAGCCAATGTTCTCATTATAGGAATTCCACTGAGTTAGTTCCACAAACTTAATGAATCAACAGTCTTTTTATTTATTACTTAAACTCAAACTTTGTTTCAACAGTAAATACTGTTTGTCCTTTTGAATGTTTCATGTAAGGCTACACCATCTATGTTTCTACATAAAAGAATGGGTTTTTCTATATGAATACACAAAAAGCAGCCATGTAGTTCAAGTCAATATAAAATACCTAGATGCTACAAAAGGTTAGTATTTAATTCTGCCCAAAATTTTTATTTCATTTAGCAAAATTACCGTAAGATTTAGCAGATCTCTTTCATAGCCATTACCTGCTCCAGCTCTTTCTTACCCCCAACAAAATCTATCATTTTCATGTCTCTTGTATCAGTTATCAGTACACACTCCAAGCACCCTAACCACTGCTGAAATTACTTTGTTTAAGAGAAATGTTCAGGCAGAAGCAGCTGCGGGGGTGCAGGAACCACAGGAACAGAATAACACTTTCTTTCAGGGAAACAAATACCTAGCACTTACTTGACATGTAAGGAGATGTCTATTTTCTGCTTACAGGCTCGAGGCAGGCAAAAAAATATGATCAGGACCTTGGTTTTAGTTTCAGTTATGGTTTAATGTCCCTACAGCAAAATTGGCATAGACTGGCTTCTATTTTTAGATGTCGAGAAATATTGCTAAGCATTCTAATAAAGCAATGACGAGTGGCTGTTTTTAAGAAAGAATATTAGTTTGATTTTTTTTAATTTCTCAAGACAAGATAACAAATCTAATCCTCACAGCACCATCATAATGCTCTTCCCTTCCCCTTCCCTCCTCCCTGACACAGAGAGCAGCTGCATCTGTAATTAAAAGTGCCAGCACCCAGGTGGTATGTAAAGGCTTTTGGTACCAGGCCACTTCTTCAACAGGTAGACAATAACATTAATCAGGAAGCAATCCAGGCTTCCACCAGAGAAGAATCATGACCTGCCCTATTTGAATTAGTGCTGGATCCTCCCTAGATGAGTTAGTACAGCTGAAGCCTAATTAAATCATATCCCTTGCATCTTGACTGTGTTCCTGTGTGTCCAGGACAATGAATGAGCACATGTCTTTTAGGGATAGATCTTTCAGAAAAGAAAAAAAAAAAAAAAAAAAAGAAGAATAAAAGAATTAAAAGCCTCCTTTTAGATTAACTACCAGAGCACAAAGATTTCAGCCGTAGCTGTTGTGATCTGTCTGTCCAAAACGAACCTCTCCACGGAGATGTACTCATAACAGCAGGCTCTATTGAAAGTTCCTATTAAGCTGCCACTAAAGACAGAAACAACTTCAGAGGAAGAAGCTTTTAGTTCTAGCATCCAACCTGAGGAAGTTAGAGAAGAACTGCTGAAGGTCAAGGCTGCTAGAAACTTTCATGAAAATGCCAAAAAGTGGTGTTAAAGGAGAGATCATCCACCAGCATCTTTACAAACTGCAAAGAAACTCAGCTTTATTTAAGAAGGGTCCTTCTAAGAGCCTTCCAGGCTACTTAGTTAAGAGTAAGACAAAAGAAGGTTGCAGGGTTCAGGAGCAAAAACAGGATAAAATTATCGAGGGAATTAAAAAATAATAGATTCTGAAGGAAGAAATTAAGCTAATTCACAGCTAAAAAAAATCTCTGCATTTTATCTGTGCTTACCTGAGCTGGTCTGTCCCAAAAAAGTCTCATGCTTGTGCACCTCCATCTTACTCAAATTACAGCTGAACACGGACTTCGACAAACAATCCTAGCTGCTGTTGCTCCCCACAATAGCTAAGCTCTTCTGCAAAGAATCACAAGCCACATTGTCCATCTGGTATCAATCATAAGAGACTAGAAGAAGTACAGACAGCATGTGAGGAAGACAGCAGTCCAGGTAAAACACTAGACCTGTCCAGCCTGCATGAAGCACATCCTCAGATGTCCTGTCCATCACAGGTCATTCCCAGTCCATTTCAGATGAGCTGCTGCATAATTGACCTGAGAACCAGCAAACTATGTAGGTGAGGTTTGCAAATACCACAGCATAATGTAGCTGCTAATTAGAAAGCCATCAATATATAGCATTCAGCTGCAAGAAAAGTTGTAGAAAAGTTGTTTTCTTATGCTTAAAGAAGCACAAGGACTGGGATGATGGGGTCAGGTGGGTGTGGAAGCCACACAGCAGGAGCAAACTCTGGAGAAGGGTTTTCAAAGCTACAGGAGATAACAGTACTCGCATCAGTTGGTCAGGAAGTCCTGAGCACCACACACATCTCATATGCTGCTTCTACAGACATCCAACAAAGAAGCAGCAAGGAGATCCTGACAGCTCTCAGGAAGGAAAGTAATCCCAGTGGACTCCAAGAGGGGACAGAGAGAGTCCCCCAGACCTGCAGGCGTTGCCAGCCTGGCAACCCCCAGGATGGTGGGTAGGGCTTATGCAATAGGCCCCTTATGCTTCCTAGAATCCAGAGAAAGGATCTGGACTGGACAGGCTGTCTGGGTATGACGAGCATCTGGGCATCTGACTTCCAGCCAGGGCACATGGATTCATGCATCCTAGTGCTTGGGAGTATGTGTGTGAGGATCAATGAGTCACATCAGTTTTGTTTTTAAAAAGGATTCCATTTCTCTCCTGTAAAGTTTTCCACTAAGGTTTGCTATGTTGTTACTGATGTAGCAACATCACACACTATTTTTGTGCCATAAATCTTTCCAGAGCCAATTTTAAAATGACCCCTCCCTTATAAAGATGGGACCAACATGAGTCAGCCAAGAACTGGCATCTGCAAAGAGTGTGCTCCTGTTGAACTGTCGTGATCTCTGATAACTGCCTTTGATTACAGCATTATCATTGGTATTGTAACATGCATGGCAATTCACATTTTAGTTTAGCAAGATAACAGCAGAAAAGTTCACATTTGTAAAATCTGCCACAAGAAACCACAGCCTGTGAGAAGGATTTTTGACACACTGCTCAACGGTGTTCCCTTCACAGATATCACAGCAACGTGTCTCTTAGAAATGCCCACGTCTGTCGTATATGTCACCCATCTTGAGGAAATCTGAAAGGAGGATGCTGAGACCAAAATTTAGCAACAATAAAGCTTAAGATGTTTGCTACAGACAAGTATTCCTTGAGCTGACCAAAGGCAAAGGGCTGCCCTTGGATCAGTCCTCAAAAGTTCCCAAGATTGCATAAGTTATAGGTTCATCAGTGAAATTAAGTCTATCTTAAGCTACACAGGCACACAGCACTCAGGAAGCCCTGAGCAGCTATTTTGTTGGAAAATGCTGTAAATGAAAGCACATTGGAGAAGATTAACACTGTCTCATCAGACATCTGACCTTCAGAATAAGCAAAACTATCTCCCTTACAGTTTTAAAATGATAACATTTAAAATTGGTTTTGGAGAAAGTTTTGGTTTGGGTCAAAAAAATATTTTCCTGTATCATTGTCTTTTAGTCATTTCCAGCCTGGCATTAAAGGGTTTCTAAACAATTTGATTTCTAAATCAAGAGATATGTTAAGTTAAAATTATAAAGCTTTGGTTCTTCAGTTTCAGGCCTTCAGGGAGCCTTTGCAGCTACTCTTTTCCCAGAAGTACAGCTGCTCAGTCTGAATTTTTACTCCAGAAATAAAAAATAAAAAATTTGTCTTTAATAAGACAATTTATGAGTCTGTCTTTTAATTCTTTGTAAGTTCTAGTCTTAGCTCCTTATGACCTTGCTCTTCCTTATTAGTGTTTGTGTGTATACACACAATTCTAACTTGTTTTGTTATATTTAATTTACTTGTATTTGACATACTACTGTAGAAGGCATTAAAACTAATTATAAAGGTTCTAAAAATTTGTTGTCATCTGGAAAACAGTAATGCAATCTCTGTTTAGAGTGCACATTCTTAACAGCAGCAGTTTTGGTACCAAAAGCTTCTTTGAAGTATCTATAATGTCATGGCAACCTGGTATTTATATTGCATAGAAATTAAATTATTTAATAGCTTTGAGTGTACTATCTGCAAAACTCTATTAATAATTTTATTAAAGAACAACAAAAAATCCTTTGTCTATACATGTACATTTCCAAAATAATTCTTCATTAAGCTTTACTGTTTATAATTAATAGAGCAATACTCGCTTTAACCCTTGATTTAACTTTCTAACTCTGCTTTTGGAACACATTCTAAATATCTGAGCTTTAAAAAAAGGCTTAACCATATTATTGGGGGCCAGGGGAGTATGACACAGAATTGAATACTTTTGTTGTGGTTGCTGAATTTTCCAATTACATCAATATTTGCAAAGGAAATGTACTTAAAGTAATAGATCTGGAATCTTCATGTATTTTTAGAGTCTCATCCACGTAGACACACAGGACAAACACACATCCCCTACTGGGATTATTTGAAAAAATATAATTCACTACAATGTAGACAGCAATGGTGCCTGTTTTATCAGTGAATGAAGCACAGAACTGGTTTTATGTTTCCATCATATTATGATAGCATCAGAACATATAGTTAGATAATGATGTTTTGGGATTAAATTCAATGTTCTGAACAAAGTTCATGCACTGTTTCTCTGCGTTCTCTAAGAATATAAGACTAAATTGTATTCTCCAAAAGGACCCCTTTACCAGTCCTTACTCTTTTTGCCTCACAGCAATCCTCTGCAATTCCAAAAGATCAGGTCTCCTACGTTGCATGAACATTCCCAAAACCTTCTCTGGAAGTTGAATCTTCCTATTTTCCCTCACTCTACAGAAAACGAGTACTTCTATGAGTGATTTTGGTATTTGAATCCACAAATTTGTGTTAAACTACTAAGGAAAAAAAAAATAGGCTCAAATAGGCATGCACAAGAACGCAGGTAATCTCATCTTAACCTTTTCAAGGTGATACATAATACATATGTATATGTGAATCTGTAAATGCAAAGAGGAATGTATGCTAGGGAAGGCTTCTTCTGAGGAAGATGTTGATCACTCACTCACTCACATGATACTTCTAGACCAAAATCAAACTGGAAAGGAAGGAACGAAACCTGAAATCCATCAGAATAACTCAGAGTATTGCTTAAGGTGTGCCGCTGCCTAAGCTACATCATCACTGTTACAAAATTTTCCAAACAGCTCTTAGGATGAAAAGATTGTGCTTTCTTGTACATGATTGTTTCAATACATTGCTTTTCACATCAGTTTAATATAAATTGATTTTTAGATCCAAACTCCATCAATAACATTTTCAACATTATTTCCCAAAAGGCCAATGTATGCCACATGTAAGTTAAGAGGCATTAAAGAAATGTAATTTCAAGTTCAGTTCCAAGGTATATTTGAAACAAGAATGGAGCTTCTTTTTCAGGTATAGGAATTCCATGGAATTAAAATGTTACTGAACTATGTTTAACAAAAGAAAGTGGGATAGTATGTTTCAGAAAACATAGTTATTAAAAAGCAGCTTTTATGAGGTACTTCAGCTGTCTGTCTTCTGTTGGATTTGGGCATAGAACAATGAACAGAAGTAGTCTGCTTCCTCTATGCACGGAAAATGTTAATGATGTAATTTTCCTCTGAATAATATGATTCACTGTAACTCAGTATTATAATTTTGTCATTTGGACAGACAAATTAACTCTCATACTGTAACGTTACTACATTACATATTTTATTACTTATTTATTCTAAATAATTCTAAAGTGTTTTCCTAAAAAAATGTGCACACTTCACCCCCTTCCACATGAATCTCTCTCATTTTGACAAACCATCAGTTTATATACAAACTGTGCTAGGAATAATAAATTCAGTTGGGTAGTTAAAATTATTCCACATTTTTAATATATTTGTAAAGATTAAAATATTTTTTCAGGTGTGAATTTTGAAAAAAAATAAAAAAGTTTTAG
The DNA here is from genome assembly GCA_013401335.1 of Brachypteracias leptosomus. Classification (NCBI taxonomy): domain Eukaryota; kingdom Metazoa; phylum Chordata; class Aves; order Coraciiformes; family Brachypteraciidae; genus Brachypteracias; species Brachypteracias leptosomus. Next base: position 29,676 of record VYZX01031859.1, read on the forward strand.
CAGCTAATTCTATTAGTTGAAGCATTTCGGATAATTAAAGTAACTCCTAGAAAATCAGTGCTTTTCAAGCAACCAGCAGGTTTGAAAAACTTCTAGGAGAATACTGTCTCCCCTCTCTATATCATATAATCTCCTATCATTACTATATTTGCATTCATTTGTGAAATATGCAGGAAAGTTAAGTAGATTCCAGAGAAGTAAGCACTGCTATTATTGGTAGAGTGCTTCCTGTATGCAGATTAAATCCAGATAGTTCATGTGCCTACACACATGTAGACACAGCACTAGCAAGAAAAACATTTTACTTACTAACAACAGTTAAGTATCTGGACAAAAGACTTCATTTAAGCATAAGCTAAAACTCCAAATTATTAAGATGCTCATAAACACCAGGTATTCTTCTGATGTGTGTGCACTAGCAGAAAAGGTACTGATGAGCTAAAAAAGCTCAATGAATTAAATTAGAAACAGATACTCAGAATCAAGAGAACTAATGTTTTAATACTCATCATTTCTCTTTTTCAGAAGAAAAAGCAACAAATAAGAATGCACCATACCAAATCAAATGCTAAAGCTTTAACAGTAAAGAATTTTCTAAATCATGGTAAAAATATCAGATTCTCATAGTACTTATGATACAATTTAGATGAGACCTTTAAATAATTCTGAAATGCTTTCTTCATAAATCACGCACCCCTCAGGAATTAGTCAAAATCACCACCTTCCACAAGAATATCTCGTTTCAACAAATTGTCATTTTAAACACAAACTGCATTGGGAATAATATCAAGGAGAAATGAGAAAAAATACTATCACTGGAATAGAAATTGTCCTCAAATGGAAAGATCGAAGACACTGGCAAGCACTTATGTCTATTACACTGCTAATTCCATTTTTCATCTTCTTGCTATTCCATATCAAAATTACCTACTGATCCCTGGACCTGGGCCATTTCCATACAGCTGCAATGCAATTTGACATTAACTTCTGTAACCTACCAAAGCTCTGTAACTCAACCTGATCTCAGTTGCCAAAGAGATGAGCATCCCCACCCTAAATGGATCAATTAATGATACAGCTGCAGTTAACATGGTTTTCTGAAGATGGCAATTGCTTCTTTACATACAGTATTACAAGCTTTAATGCAAAATTCTGATCAATCTTACTGTGAATAGCATTCTTCTGCCCTGGACAAACTTAGAAAAAAGTAGTAACTGTAAACATACAGTATCTGAATGGAATTGTAGCCCATTATGACTTTAGCTACTGCTATAAGGGTTTTCCAGCAGTAACACTCCTTCAGATACCTCCTGACAAAATCACTTCATCCTATGCAGTTTACGGACATACATCATCATGAGGTACAACCTTCAAAGATCAAGTTATAGCTGAATAGTAAACAGCACTCCAAAAGGATTTGAATAGAGGTGAAATTTAACCTGCACACATAGAAGACAGTAACCCTAGGACCCTTACAATGGTTAATTCTCTTAATTAAATCAGACGTATCTGCATAACTTAAAAGTCTCAGTGTAGAGGATGCAATATTCAAGCAATAAAAATGTATACATGGCTGAGCACTATATTCCTTTTTTTTCACTCTGGGAAATACTGTTGTAAATTCACATCTCTGGTCAATAGAGAAAGGTCAACACTTCCTGAGAGCCTCTAAAAAGCAATCCGGATGCTCTAAATAAACTGCTGAGATAAAACAGGAGCCATCAAGATACAATTAGGAAACAGCAGGTTCAGGAACACCAGTAGAATCCAGGCTATTTGAATACAGCAACATTTTCTCTTTTCATTTGAGTGTATTTGATCTGTATTTAAAACTGCAGTAAAACAATGACCATGTACATAAGTTAATTATGGTTGAATTTTTCCAAATTATTTGATGCAGGATGGTAGGTCATGATTTTCATCTATAAAAAAGTACTATATGCATTATGTTGAACAACAGCTTTCATGGGACAAACACACCAACAATGGTAGGTTTTATAAAGCATACAGTAAATTTAGAGAGATTTTCTTTATAAATCCTCATCTTCCAGTACCAAAGCAATGCATGCTTCTTGAGACTGATTGTTCTTAAACTATTATATATATTTCTCTACCACAGACAAATACACAAAGTGAAAATTTCAGGGGACACTACTGAACATAGGAAAGGAAGGGCAAGTCACAAGATTTGACATACAGTAGAAAATGTTTTCGAATAGTTTGGATTTCCTTAATTTCATTCTTTCCTGGTCTAAAGCAGTGGGATTATGGATTTAAGCAGAAGAATTAAGGTATACACACACACGTACATACATTTGAAACAAATTCTATTTTCTATTAAACCACAGTAAATCTAAACAGCATAAAAATTCCAATGTCAGTCTAATGCTATGTAGCATTAAATGCACCTTAGTTAGTAATCACAGTCTCTAGCCTACCTGTTGTCCAAAAAGGTACCTCAGTTATCTTACCTAAAACAGTATGTTATGTAACCAAGAGAGTCTTCACAGGTCGAAATGGACTCATTGGAATAGAGAACAAAAAAAGTGTGATCTTTTTGGAAAAAAACCCAAAAAACCCCCAAGCATAACAATTCAGAAAACTGATTCTTCTGTAATCTCACAAGAGGCAATACTCAAATACTGTCCCATGTGTATTCAGAAAGCTCACCCACAGGAACAAGCTACCCAAAAGCAGGCGTGTGGTACCTACCAGAGGAATTGCTCTACACTATAGGATGTCTCTCACTTCTTTGTGTGAAAGTCATATGTGAAGTCTCAGCAGAGAGGTCAAACTCAGATCGTCTTTAGGACAACTGAGTATCCCAGTGTCTAAGGCAGAAAGCCTAGAACTGCTTGGACAACTGCATAACTTTTCCGTGGCTACTTCATGTGTCTGATGCTTCTGAACGTGCATCCAGACACACAACATAGGTATGTTCTAGGAAGAAAGTGAAACATCAGGAGATACCAGGTATGGTGTGGCATTTTCAGACTCATCAGCTAGGATACACATTTAATTCTTCCTCTTTAGAGAAGATACAAAACATTATTTACAAATGTGAGGAGAGAAAGGAAGTCAGGCTACTGCAGGAAGCCAAGGCACTGTTCCCAGCCTTCAGTAGTTAAGTAGATTTGCCAAGACAACATGCTTTGTTACCATCTTAACACTGTAACTCATAGCAGATTAGAAAAGACAGCATACGATGCAGCATGGAGGGAAGGGGATGAAGGGTGAACACACTATGACTGTGCTCTTGTTCTGACTTATTAATCCACTGGATAAGCATCAGCACCCACAAGTCCCATCTACTTTTGAGCCCTGTCCATCAAGAACTGTGATAATTTGGCATTTGTTAGAACAGTTTCAAGGAAAGCAAACTTAATCTAAAAGAAAAAATATATTTAACGCAATAGTTTATTCAGGAAAATATCTGGGAGCACATCTATGAAAGAGCAACTAAGAGAAGATCCCTAAATTTCAGTTTATAACATATTGTTACATTATTTAACTGACTTGACAGTTGCTGCGGCACAGATGAGAGACAACTGTACTTACAAAGCTTCACGCTCTCCTGCTAGGCCTACCCATCCTACCAAAGAATCAGTCTCTTCATTAAAATAGATTCTATTCCAGCAGTTCTAATTTAATGCTTTGTTGAAAAAGTTACAAAGATAATTCTCAACATTCAGACACAAACACATCTCAAACACAAGCAAACTGAAAAGAATACAAATATGAATATAATAGCATACTCTATACTGCTGAAATTCAGTGCCTACACTTTTATTTATGCACAAGTGACAGGAGCATTAATTGACACAAGCGTTCCTCATTTCTGAAGTATCTCATTTGGTGGGGCCACTATAAAATATAATTCTAATGGTTAAACCAGAGGGCATCCAAGGCAGCAAATTTATCAAAGTGGTTGTTTTTTTCTTACCTCTAACAAAACCAGCAAATAATTCTTGTGTGGTGGTGTGCTTAAAAGCTTTGTACTTGAAGTGTAATACAAAGAGGATCTGCATACTGAAGTAAAATGAAGATCCCTTTTTCTTCCTGACTACAGTTAAGAAACAGCAGGATTAATAAATATGTGAAGATATAGAAAGCTGGTGATCCTATCCGAACTTCTGCCCTTACTCTTTCTCCATTTTGATTGCCAATGTGCAACAACAGGAGCTGTATCCATCTGAAAAGCTTTCTGAAACCCTGGTTGCAAGGGACAAGCCCTGGTTACAATTCACAGTACGATTTGCATGTTTTCTTCCAAAAAATCTTTTCTTCTTCTAAGTTTTGACTGAAGGTTCATCAATATTTCCATTTGCCAAAATATTCATCCACACTATGGTCACTAAAGCCAATAGGACTGCAAAGCAGCAGATCTGATTTTATGTATATCTCTAATAAAATCTTACAATTTTCAGTGTTTGCAAAGGTAAAAATTGAATGCATCAAGACACTACTTCCTAATAAAAGAAAAGAGACTTCAAGCCAGCAGAAGCTGATAATAGGGAAGATAATATTCACAGTTACCTCAGACATCAGTATTAGCCATAGCGCTTTAATGTGGAAAACTGAAATCCTTCCCCAGCTTGCAAACAACATCAAATATAAAACCACTATAGATTTAAAACATCAAAGCATGCCTTCTTAATACCTGCCTTCCTGATAATTTTTCTTGCTTTGTGTCCCACACGTACGCACATATCTGAAATGTGGCTCGTTTGCATGTGCTTAAGCACAGAAGTCTGCAAAAAATCAAACAGATTCTTGACCCCTGCCACAAACTGCTGTGAGGTGATAACTCAGGCCAGGCAAAAACAAATGGGAAACACAGAAAACACATTCCTGGGGCTCCCTGTGCCAAGGCAAAAGAAAGTTAAACACACAGACCTAGTCTTCTTTTATCAGCAAAAGCAATACATTTCCCTTCTCCATTCAAATCCACCTCTGAACTTTGCTCCATTTCATAGAGTTTCCACATCCTGGGTATTCTCACTCTCAAGGAAAAGAAGAAATGGGAAAATACTGCCTGACAGTACAGAGGAGAGCTAAGAATGGGGAAAACAGGGAATGCCTGAAAAATGATCAGGAGGAAAATGGACATCGGAAAAGAAGAGAAGGTCCTCCAACCAAAGGAGATCCACTTCAACCTGAAACTACTTGAAATTGTTTCCTGTACCTCCAGTTGTATAACTTTGCTTTTACAAGTTTTATGACTAAAGTGTTGATCAGATTACTGTCAGTCAAAGAAAACCTAGCATGTTGGATGTTGATCCCATCATCTCCTTACTCTTCTAGCATCTCTTTCTCCCTGCTTTAGTGAATACCAATAATTTCCCCTGGGGAAAGGGAAGTGTTTATCTGAAATAGCTTTACATTTCTATTTATTTTAACAAAACTCTTGATACTGTTTATAAAAACTCTACAGGTTCTGTGAAACCCCAAATTATATTCCCTCTAGTCTAAAATGATTTGACTTAAAATGCATTTTTTCTGTTAGCTCTCCAGCTAGCAAACTCTGGTTTTTGTTGTTGTTGGGGGTTTTTTTTATATATATATTTCCAGATAGAGGGACCCAAAAGGGGTTTTATTTAACAACAGCTCAATAATTACCTTTTCTAACTTCTCATCTCTCCACTATTGTTTCTGGCATATTAGTTTTCAAGGTCTCAAAGTTCATGGTGGTTTTTTTGCAAGAACAGTGATAAAGTGTTTGCATTATGAATAGTAATTTTATTCTCTACACTATAGCTGAATATAGTGACATACAGGCTACCTGGTTTCAATATTCCACGGCAAATTCCTTAGGGTTCTGTGTCAGCAGCAACATATTTAGCAACCTTGAAGAAACCTTTTCTTTATGTTGATGGTTTTATTTATTTAAAAACCATCCTCATCAGGGTAGCCACAGGACATGCAATGACTCACCAACAGCAAGATCCAATGGTATGGAAAATGTTCTAAAATTCTCAACAGCTACTAAATCAGATTAAAAAACCAGCATAGCTTCAAATGCTAGTTAGATATTGTATTTTAATGAGACAAGCACATCACAATTATTCTGCTTTGAATGCCTTTTGATCTGGGATGTGAGGATCTGAAGGATCTCACAAACATTAGCATTCTAGCTTGCTCCTGCTTAGTTGGTGTTAATTAATTAATTAAATCTTGTTAAAATGAGCTACTGCTATCTCTGATTAAAAATCTGAAGCACGTGCTTTTTTCTTTATACAGATTACAACTCTAGGTTATACATATATCTAATTCAAGGTTTCTGTAGTTGTATGGAAATATATGATCTTGCCACAAATCCTAATATAAAAGAATGATTTTCATTGATGTAAATTGCCTAGGGAAATGAAGCAGTATCTACCGAAGTTATATTTAAGTTAGCAAAATAAAGTACTAATTTTATGCTTGAGCCATATCTCACAAATGAGACACTATACAACTTAAACAGAAGAGTATTCTATATTACTCCTTTTCCCCCATATACAGTATATAATGGAAATAATACATCAGTCTCCACAAGCTATATTGTTAAAACTAACCATCTAAAAAGTGATTTTCATTACACAGATTTAAATTTTGTGATTCAAATACAGCTTCGCAGCAATTTTCCCCAAGTATGCTGTCTAAAAATACATATATTTTTAGTCAAAGCTCAAAACATTAGGGTTTTTATACTAACTTCCAACCAATATAAAATGAGAAATTCTTAAACCCAACAAAATTTTTAAATTTAATCATTCTTAAAACTGCATCTTCTGTAAATATGTGCAAGTGGCTAATCAGAAATATCTCTTTACATGTGTCCCACATTTACTACTAAATTTCAGATTTTATCCTTGTAAGATGTTTCCATAAATTTCTAGATTTTTTAAGACCATAAACTTTTCTTGCTTTTAGGTTAGACAACAAAGTTTCAGTAGAAATTAATTTGTTGTATTTCCATTGTTGATACCCTAAATAAACAGCATGGATTAAAAAAAAACAAAACTAGTACCTAAACATGGAATTATTTCTTCTAACCATAGTTAGGGTTAGTCTCAAATTCTAATATTATTAAGTTAGGAAAAGAACTTTACACACAGGAAAGAACTTTACACTTCGAAATCAGTTGAGTTTCAACTTGTCACAAATCCTTAGGAATGCTTATTTTCAAATGTAGTGTAATATTTATCAGCTTTGTATTTTTATCACAATTCAGTAATTTTAAAACATCCTAGTTCAGTGTTAACTGGATGGACAAGGCAGCAGGTAAGAAGGGCTTCAGCTGAAGCCTTCATGACTCCTGTGCTCACTCTGCAAAGCATAAAACCTGCAGCTAATTTAAATGGATAGAACTGCACAATATCTAAATGAACATATTCTTCGATCGGAAAGTGACAGGCTTGGAATATATTATTGACAGTAACAGTGGGGATACTATTGCTTTTCCTCATGCTTGATGGGCTGTGCCAGTTAACATGCCTAATTTCATATTCTGAAGCTCCAATGGCTTCCCAAATTAGATAGTGTGGAAAAAGCATTAACTGAGTCAGGTTATTCTGTGCACCCACCTGTTACAAAAAAAAAAAAAAAGTAAAAATAAACATTGAATTGGTTTGGCAGAGAAAATCCACTAGCCAAGTTTTACCATATATCAGAAATGAATGAGAATGAGTTCTCTCAGCTGTGTTATCTATGTTTAGAAGTTCTTTCATAACAACAATTTTTAGCTGCCTCTAGCCCACTAAAAATAAATTAAAACTACATTCACAAGGTCAAAACCGTCCTTAGCACTCAAGAGTTGGAACACAAATTTAGGAGTGCTAAATACTTGCCCTGAATCACAACACGAGTTCTAATTTTGAATATTGAGAACATCATGAAAAGATCTGAATATGCACACTAAATGTGCACAGGAAATACATGAACTGAGGTTTAACTGAAACTTTGGGAACAATTTAACAAATCTCATTAATAAATTCAGAAGATCACATTTTCAACTATTACAGGCCTACTTAGATTTCTTGTGTGGGATATTTCAAATTTGAAGAAAAACTCATGAAAACCTGTGGTGGGTTTACCTTG
>VYZX01031860.1:0-10934 GCA_013401335.1 Brachypteracias leptosomus
TAACATTCCGTGATTATGTGATTGTTGGAGAAAATTATTTTACCTTGCACTTTCATACCTTCCTACCAGCATACAACTTCAAACTCCACTGGTTTTAATTTGGTGTAAAGGTTAAACACCATCTCCTCAGAGGTCAAGCTGAAGCCTATCACTAGAACAATACAAAGAAGCATGCGGTGGTGGTGTTGATGAAGATAGGTACCTCTACCCTCTCAATCCCCTTCCCCAAAAACATGGCTGATAGAATCTGATAAGATCAATGTGATAGACCAAACTTACTGAGATGGAAAATGGTGTAACAGAATGAATCAGAGCTTTACATGATTGTGTGGATTAGTCACCCAGAAAACAATGCACTCACAAATAGTTAATTTTTAAAGTTTACTAAAATAACAGGGTCAGGTTGGCACTTCTTTTAAGATTAAGAACTTACTATTTTTTACATTACAAATACCATGTATCAAGATACCTGGTTGCTTGCTCAGATTTCTTTTCTAGTATAATTTCAATCACATTAAGTGGCTGAGAGCCTCTCACATTATAGATAGCATTGCCTGAAGTTAAAGATCCAAATAGAAATGTAGTAGTCATGATAAAAGGACAGTAAACTTAGTGAACTATTACAGCTTGGTGAATTCTCCCTCGTGAAATTTTTAACTGCCATTGGAAATGCTGGAGTCAATGACTTGATTGAGTGAAGTCCTGTGGCAGGTGATTAGAGTGCATCACATATTAGAGGCACTGATGTTAGGAGTTAATGGTGTACAGCATTCCCCTGCCTTATGGAAGAAGTTCCTATTCCAGTGAATATGCAGTTATTTATTAAGAGTGTAGGAGCTCCATGAGAGTATCCTGTAAACCAGTGGTTTGGGCACCAAGCTATGCTGCAAAGGTCTGCCTGAGTAGGATTGGAACATGTGTCATCCCTAAGGGGAGGAAGTGCTGTGATGATCTTGCCATTTTGCTCTGAGCTGTATCTTGTGCCTACGAATAACTCTGGTTTCACTGAAAGTAGGACTGTCTCAGAGTAAAGCTTTGATTTTAATGTGCTGACGCTTCCTGATGAAAACCAGCTTTGCACACTTGACGCCAGCCCTACTTCTCCAGTTTGTAACAGTATCGGACAGGTCTCTGACAGCGATATGGACTGGTGAAATGCAGATGTTACTCACGTACCTTATCTTGCATACACCTAAGTGTAGATGAGAGCTGGACTTGGTGAAATTAAAAAAGTATCACTACTTTCAGTCCTGAACCTGTTCATTCTTAATGCTATTTTCTAAGTTTGAGCCATATTCAAATTAGCATATGAGGTATTTTAGATGACCCCTACTGCATATGAAGTTGGATCCTCCTGGATCCTTTATTATTTAGGGCTTCCATACTTTGCTTTCTTATGCAGCCACTGGAAAGAAGTTATTGCAATGTATACAATAGACATCTCTTGGAGGTACCACCATTACTTCCCGCCACTGACTATACAGGAGACCAAGTTTGGCAGATAATCACTTGTTGTAGCTTTTGATAGCTTTCTTGCATCTGGACAGCCTGAGGTCGTATCTAAACTGGCAGATGTGGCAGCACTTCTGAGCCCCCAGGTCTGCTTTCTTAGTCTGGCTTCTCCTAAGCCACTACCAGGAAGGAGTCAGCCTCTTTATCCCACACCATGCACACACAGCTATACCTTGATTCTGCAGCCGAAAAAGCTAATATATAAGCAGAAGAAAGCCAGAGTGTGCTCTGACCAGATGCTGTATCAAACTATAGGTGTGTCAGGACCTCTGGCTTTCTGCACCTACCACCCCACTGAATTGGGATGCAATCTGCACCTGTCTCTAGTGCCATGGTGGGTGATCTCAAAAGGATATGGAGAGTTTATGGAGGTGCAAGAAATAGTATCAAGAAAAAAAAACAGAAAAAGAAACAATGTACTGTGAGGGATACAACTTTAATCTATTTTAGGAGTAGGTGGACCGAATACAGGCAGTTCTCCCTATTTTCTTCTCTCTGTGGAATCCTTTACTACTCCTCCCTTCCACTGATTTTGGTGGGGCTCAAATATCTATCTCAGAGGATGATTTAATTCCTCTTATTTTGGATGCCTGCCTAGAATGGTCCCTCTCGTTGCTGCATCACAACACAAAGCTCTGTCTTGACCCTGCTCATATGGCAATCGCCTTCCTTTGACAGCACTGCATTTTCTGTGCTGGCTTTTCTCTTTGATAAAAGCAATTAAAATGATTAATCTGATTAATCACTGTTCAAATGCTAATTTTATCTGTTTGTAGTGAAGGGTGATAAAATAGCATGCTGGTTTCATGGAAACGGTCTCTTTTTGGTGTGAGTTCAGAATTTTGAGTTTTGTCGAAAAACAAGGCAATGAATCAATATGCTTCAGAGCTCATTTTCTGTCAAAAGGCCAAGCTGACTTGGGGAAGAGGGTGGAGCTGCCTGTTCAGACAGGATTTTTTTAGGTTTTGCCCTTTACCTCTGGAGCCAGAGGTCTGGCTCTCATCCAGCTGTACAAAAAAGAAGATTATGGTATTTTCTAGGTAATTTTAAAGAGCAAAACCAAAGTGAAGTCAGGTGGCTTAAAATCAGCCCCAAGTTCTTAACATAAAATGTTTCTCATGATTTTGGTTTTCAGTGTAGCCATATTTGAAAAGTGATAGTAAAATATTCTTCAGCCAGCCAACATACTTCATTCACTCACACAAACCATGCTGCTGCTTTGTGACACATTTTGTGAAGAATGGTATGCACACACGCACATAAAAAAAAAATAAAACAACTATCTAAAATACTGAGACTGTTCTGAAAAACTCAGTGGGTTAAACTCTATTTCAGAAAACCCCAACATAAATCCAGCTGTAGCAGTGAAAGCTTTATTTGCTCATGGAAAGCAGAATTGGATTTCAGGAGCTCATATAATCTGTACAAAACAAAGTGGTCATTCCTTTTTCCCTTGAAATGAAAATGCAAACCTCCCACTGACTGTTCAGCTGCAGAGTTATGCTGGAGGATTGGGCTTACATGTAATATTGAAACATTTCAGGAAAATTTTCAATATATAAAGCCCAGGACTTCCCTAATGGAAATTTTCTCCCTGCTTCAGGCAGCCATCCTTTCTCTGCTATGTGAGATAATTTTGTTATTGGTAAAAAAAGGAACAGTAGTCAAAGTCCTGCAAGATGGAGTTGTCTTCAATAATAATTAGTCTCAAAATCATTTCTTGCTGACCCCTGAAAGTTCTGCTGGCATCCTGGTGGCAGCAGCTACAAATACTAATCTTGAGCGTTCAGCGGATGGTGCTGTAACATCAGCTGTGTCAGCTGTCCTGCAATGCTCCCCCTGCTCCTGTCTGCGCTGCTGGCAGCTGGAACTGCAGCAGCAGAGTTGCTTGAAAGCCCACATGCAATGCTGGGCTGGGTACCCTGTGATGAAGCAGCATTTTCCATTAGAAAGAAAAATTGAATTTTCAGGGGCCTCGTACTGAATGTTCCCGTCAGAATTACAGGGGTAGGAAACAACCCCTTGAAACCGCAGCTTAGTTACTCTACTCCCCTCCTTGCCTCACAATTTGAGCTAAACTACTTCTCTTTAACAGCTTGAGGCCCAAAGCAGGGAGACCAGCGCCATTGACTCCAACGGGAGTAGGCTCAGGACCCAAGTGTGTCCTACTGCCTCTCCTGCATGATGGGAGGGCACTAGCATAGTGATCCAGCTTCTCCCAAAGCATCCCACTTGTTCTCCAGCTCTGCTTCCTTATCCCACCTCTATAGGATATAAACAGGGAGTGACAACTGGACATAGAAGACCAATCAACCCTTCTTCAGCATTTCACCCTGTGTTCAGTGTTTTCTCTGGTGACTCTTCCATCAGTCTAGGAAAACCATATCTGGCTCGTATTTCTGAGCAAGTCCCCCAAAGGCTTTTCTGGAAAAAAAAAACAGGAATACAGTAACATAAAGGCAAGAGTATGAGCTATAGAGACTGTGAATCAGTTTGGTAATCAGGGGCAATAAGACCTTCTATAGTGGTTTGAACTTCTTAAAAGAAGCAATTGGGCCACCTTTAGAAATAGATAGAAATTTCAAAAGAAAATTACAATATTTCTAAACAAATCTAGTGACTGAAATGCATAGTTAGTAGGATAGGAAGAAGTGCTGGCTTGCTTAAAGCATGTTTTAAATAAAAGGTGGAAAACCTGATTAACATTTAGCTATGAAGTCAGCAGTCTGAGGAAATACAGAACAAATGGCAAGTACCTGTACAGGCTTCTCCACCGTTACCATCCACACTGCATCCTGCTTGATGTGGGCAAGTGAAGCAGAAGGTATTAAACCTCAAGCAGTGGAAATCTGTAGGCATAACTCTCTCAAGTGTGGAGGAAGAGGGGCTACAACCTGGGAATGAAACTGGATGATCTAAAATGCAGAAACAAGTATATACCAGCCTGGCCTGTAGAAACTGGAGAGAAAAGTGAGCTAGGGAAGGAACACTGCCCTTCCTGGTGCCTCACTATAACCCAGTCTGTGTATTAGCTTCTTCATAAAATCTTTCCTAAACCTGTTTTGTAGAGTTTCAAGGCCTTACATACCTTCCAATGTTTGTAAGGTTCATGTGTTGCAAGTCAATATCTTATGATTAATTCGTTTAAATTTACATGAGCCATCAAGTAATACACATTTAAGTCAAACTCACTGAAAACAGTTCCTCAGCTAACATGCAATGGTGAAGAGGAATGCCATGTTTTTTGCTTTTTTCTTCAGAAAATAAAAGGTCTTTTTCCATTAAGTAAGTGGAAAGACAGGGCAGAAGAGAACAACTGAAGATGGCACAGCCTGTGTGTGTTGCACCTGTGCAGAGGACTTAAAATAGTTAAGGAAGATTAACCAAATAAACAGTTTTTACCTGTCAGTATAGCTTCCAGGCTATGTCCACAGACCCCAAAAGCTCTGCTGTTTGACTTTCTGATGCTCCTAAAACTCAGGTGATATCTAACTTCCCAAATTCTTTTATTTTTTTCCTTCATGCCACAGTATTAGACATTAAGATTGGTTCTTATTAAAACTGCCTGTGCCAATCATCAAACCTTTTTCCCTTTGATTCCTTATTGTATGCTCACCCATGATGCTTTGACTTGGAAGAAAACCACAAAAATGTAATCATCGTGTTATCTCCAGACTTGGTCTGCTCTCATAGCCCCTTTCCTTTTGGTCTCACCCTTGTCCCCGCCTCCATCTATAATAATTCCCACATGTTTATGCAAAAATATTGGACTTTCTTTTATTATTGGCAATTAAAAGAGGCAATAGTTTCTGCATCTTTGCAAGAACAATCATTTCTAAAAGTGAACAGTTTTCTGCCTTTACTGTCTGCAACTTTTAGGATGCCAAAAACCAATCAGCATAGCAATGCTACAGTACTTAAATAAAACAGGACTGTAAAGGGTTTATGGATCATTTCCACACTCATTTCTTTCCCCATGTTGCTACTGAATCTAAAAATGAAGCCTGTTCCCTTGCTCAAAAATGAAGTTTAGACTTGATTCAGTGACCTAATAATCATCTGACAGTGAGATGACGTAACATGTACATAGGTCATAGTGCAGGGAAATGCCCATTGAGCCTCAGAGGCTCATCTGTGATTCAGCACCGAATCTGTTAGAAGGAATTTAAAGACAGGTAAAGGAGCTTTTACTCATGTAACTCAACTTAGAGCACCTCAGGTAGCCAGTGACATTGAGTGGCTAAAGCTGAAGAGCATAAACATCCCCCTTTTGCTTTCCCATAACCATCCTTGAAGGTCTGGCTGTTCCAGAAAAGATGGAGCAGACTGCAAGTTGTGAGTTGTAGAGTATTGGGGTCTGTGGAATAATAATACCCTTTGGAGAGAATGCAGACAGGCTTTGCTGGGCCATCAGGAATGTACCTCTAACTAGTGCCTCTGATTTATGACATCTCATGACAGTTCCTGGGATTGCTGTAGCTTTTAAAAACTAACATAATCTGAACTAAGTCAAGTCCCTTAAGTATAGTATTGAAGTAGGAACTATTGGATCATCCTAAATTATCGTAACTATTAGAAAACATGGGAGAAACATGGTAGTCCAGAACTGGCAAAATTCCCATGGAGCTCAATCAGTCTGAATAAAAATCAGGGTTTCTTTGACTCTGTACAAATGGAGAGAACATGAAGACTCACAAGAGTAGTAGAGCCTTATACACAGCAGGGGACTTACTCCACACCACAAGAGGTATGCACAAGTAACCCCAAAGAGCTAACAGTTGGTGTCCCAGGAAGGAGATTGTTGAATGAGGAAGGGTTAAGACCAGAGTAAAGCTGATTTGAGGAATACATGCCTCAAAATTCCCAGCAGCTTTTAGTTCTGCTTATACCATCTGCAGCTTTTGGGCCAGTCTGGCTAACTGGCAGGGTCAGAAAGGAAAAGATCAGCCTGGATCAGCAAAGTAGCAAGATGTTGATCTCAAGGTGGAGAAGACTGAGCCTAGCAGCTAGGGTCTATGAAACAGGCTCAGATCCTAACCTGAGTGAAAGTCCCACAAGCTATGCCCTGACCTGGTTTCTTTTGCATCCCTCTGGTCAGTGTGACACCATAACACCTGCTCTAAATAAAGGCAGCAGAGTTTTGCTTCCTTACGTGTTATCTATGCCAGAAGAGATGTCTTCCTTTGATATCATTTTGTAGTTCTTTTTGGTGGTTGTTTTGGGTTTTTTTAATGAATAAGGACTATTTATACAATATTTGGTCCCATAGGGGCCAAATTCATAGAATCATAGAATGATTTGGGTTGGAAGGCACCTTAACAATCATCTAGTTCCAGCCCTCTATTCCCCAGTTTGTTCACGGGCCAGATACAAGAGCAGCCACTCTGCTCAGGGCTGCTCTGCCTCTGCTCCTTCCTGGTGCTCGAGAGCCAGAGCTTGAGCCTAAACAAACACATCAGCTTGTTCAGAAAGTTTCTATGCCAAGGACTAATGAATCTGTCGTATTTGCTGCACACCTAGAAAAATGCAATTAGTTTGAATCAATGTATAATACCACACAACACTCATGGCTGTTGTTAACACAGCATATGCCAGAAGTATAGGTTTGGCTTATGGTCCTTAGGATGGAAAACAATGAAGTGGGAATGAAGAAGGGGAGACAACAGAGTTTGTAGTGTGACCATCCATCTGCACTGCTGAAGGTATAGTCTAGGGAAGTACCTTTAGGTGGAGCTGACACCCACAGAAATTGTGCCGTGTAAAACACTCCATTCATGAAACAGGCAAAGCCAATAGCTTTTTCCATGGCTTTCCAGAAGTCAGATGCTAGTTAAAACCTGTGGATATGTATACATTCCTTTATATGAATAATTAGCTACTTTATGTGTGGCGCCTCCTGGATTAAAGAAAATTCTTCTATGCAAATAAGAAGAGGAATAGACCAGTCAAATTTATACATGGAAAAAAAGACCTCTTTTGTATAAATGCATAGTATATTCAGGTGAATTTCTTATTTCATAGCCAAGTGCTAATTCCTAGACAGCTTCCATGTATTTAAAATGTTCACTCCACATTGTTCTTTTAAACAATGCCTATATACAAACACTGAGGATGAACAATAGATTTTGATGACATGCTTAAATAAATGAGACAAAACCACGTCTTGAAATTGGCTTTTTTGCCTTTTCCACTAAATGCTCAAATCCTGTCCTATTGAAATCAATGGCAAACCTCCATTGGTTCAGTGGGGCCACATTTTCACCCCAAATTTTCTTTTTCAGTAATAAGTAGATTTAGCCTGAGTTTGTCTGAAGATACTGCTTTAAACTATTTCTTCTGTTCTATTGAATAACAGAGTGGGTTGATATTTAAGAATGAAAGCTCATCAAGTTTAAATTTCAGTTGTTTTATAATAATAGCCATATGTTAGTTATAGATCCTGTAAGTCTGAAGTTTTGGTAATTTAAAACTGCTTTAAAGTGACCTTTACATGGTTCCACATTTCAACATTTTCTAAAAGTGGTAGGTATTGGTCCTTACTCATAAATCCTTACATTAAAAGAATCTGCATGCCTGGACCCTTAGCTAACAGCCTTATAGTAAAGAAGTTTATATACATTTGTAACATTTATATACACACTTAACCTTACAAATCCAGTCTTCGCAGTGAAATCAACATAACTGCTTTCAGTGGGCAAAAGCAGACCAGGGGGAAATGTCAGCTTTTAAAAAAGGTCACTTGCTCTTACTATTGAAGGCAGGATGCTAAGCAAGAGGGACCTTCAGCCTGGCCTGATGCAGTTGGTTTTCTCTAGTTAAAGGGTGCAAGACAAAGAGACATAGTATGGGAAATACCGTATTTTTCCTAACTGAAGGCTATTCATACTGGAAGGGCAAAATACTGGGGGCATTATGAAGGCTGTAGTTCAGCTCCACCACCGCTGCCTGGCACTGCCATATCATAGGTCTTTCTCCCTGTTTCTCAGCCACACTGTAATTGATCTTGCCTTTTGGTTGGGCTGCTCACATGGCTGCAATTTCTTATTTCTGTACAGTGCTCCACTCCCAATTCATCTCCATTCATTTTTGTGTCATTCCTTGCATGTCTGAGATTTTTCTCAGAAACCATGTCATTCCCATTGTCCAGATTTTCCCTCTGACCTCCTATCTGGCTGAGTATTTCCATGGTTATGGTAAAGAGAATACATGATGTCTGTCTGCTGTGCCTTTCACGCACTCCAAAAATGTTTTTATTGTGCCAACAGGGAAACTGAGGTGCATCTGCTAAAGCTAGTTACCAGATACTATACAGCATGTGAAGAGCAAGATACAAACTAGAACCAAATCTCCTGACCCTTCCTTCTAATGCCTTGGGCTTTAGGCATAAATTGGAAAATAAACTGGCAGAACTAAAAAGAGCATTAAAATGTGTCACACTCAAAACAAGTTCTGATACGCTGACAAGAAGGAAATGCTGATTGAAACCTGCTCTGGATTGATTGATATCTTAATAGTCTTCTTACTGCTGTGGAATTTTATTGCTTCTCCCACGACATTAAACGTTAAAGTGCTGTAGGTGCAGCACATTTCCCATGAATAAGAAAAATATCAGCCCCTAGCAGTTAATCAGATTTTCTTTCCCTTTGGTATACTATTGTGTTCAATGCCTATTTTTCCAACTGTTTATATGGTTGATGTATGTGAACCTGAATTAGATGTTTTCAGTGAAAAATACACAGTATGGCAGATAGACATTGTGGATCCATATGGCCCGCTCTAAACACAACTTCCTAGCTCCCAGCTGTAAGGATTCACTCTGAAATTTCCTATGAAATATCTCTGTCTCTTCAAAAGCTTAATTTTTGTTTGGCCCTCAAAGCCACGCATGTATTATCACAGGCATGTAAGTTAATTCCATTAACACGTGTAAGTAACTCCACCGGTACTGATAATAGGCTAAGCAGATACATGTGTTTGGAGGACAAGACCTTGTTTAGGTAAGAAAACATTCTTGCAATTTTTTTTTCCTTTTCTTTTGCAAAACTCCAGCTTTGGAAAAGAAATAGGATTTTTTAATAAATCTGAGGAAATAAGCACAAGCTTTAGCTTCATTTGTCACACAAAACATTGTTTGCTATTCTTAGGAAATGCATTAGTCCAGATATGAAAATCTCGGACCTGACCCTGTAAGAGTTCAAATGTTGATCATTAATGCAAGTAGAGGAAAAACTAGCCTAGGGAATCAACCCATTTGTATTTTCAGTACTTTTTTGAAAAGAAAAAGTCACGTAATTAAATCTCGGAATACTTTCAGTAGTTCTTTGTAACACCTGTGATGCAGAAACATTTCAAAATTATCCAACACAGTTGTGCAGGACCAACACACCATGTGAACACTCAAGCATGGTGGCATCGAGACACGTGTGCGCATGCCCGAACACATGCCGAGCCACAGCGCTCACGGCCCTGACACCCCACCCGAGCACCATGTAGTACGTGAGGACCAAAACCAAAACTGTCAAGGACCGAGCTGTAGAGATTAAACCAACCGCTGTATTGCTCCACTTTCATATCGCACAAAAGAAAAACAATACAATTATTGCAATCAGTCGCTGCACTTTGCAAATAAGTAACACACAGCCACATAATGTGTTGAGGTGTTCCTGGTATTGTTCCTTTGTAAAATGAAGGTGGCCAAGAAGGCCAACAGCATCCTGACCTGTATCAGAAATGGTGTGACCAGCAGGAGTAGGCAGGTGATTGTGCCCCTGTACTTAGCACTCGTGAGATCGCATCTGAAGTACTGTGTCCAGTTTGGGGTGCCACAGTATAAGAAGGACATTGAGATGCTGGAGCAGGTGCAGAGAAGGGCAACGAGGCTGGTGAGAGGTCTAGGGAATATGTCATATGAGGA
Organism: Brachypteracias leptosomus; assembly: GCA_013401335.1. Lineage (NCBI taxonomy): Eukaryota > Metazoa > Chordata > Aves > Coraciiformes > Brachypteraciidae > Brachypteracias > Brachypteracias leptosomus. Next base: position 10,427 of record VYZX01031860.1, read on the forward strand.
ACACCTGAGGGAACTGGGTTTGTTTAGCTTGGAGAAGAGGAGGCTGAGAGGAGACCTCATTGCTCTCTACAACTACCTAAAAGGAGCTTGTAGTGAGGCTGGTGTTGGTCTCTTCTCCCAGGTAACTAATGACAGGACAAGAGGTAACGGCCTCAAGTTGCACCAGGGGAGGTTTAGATTGGATATTAGGAAGAAGTTCTTTATTGAGAGTGGTTAGGCACTGGAACAGGCTGCCCAGGGAAGTGGTGGAGTCACCATCCCCGGATGCGTTCAAAAAATGAGTAGATGTGGCAATTCGGGAGAGTAGATGGTCTAGCGGTCAAGGAGATGTTGGGGTGAAGGTTGAACTTGATGATCCTAGAGGTCTTTTCCAACCTAAATGATTCTATGAACGCTGACCCATTCTAGAGGGACATGACCGAGATATGCTTTAGATGGGACTTTGGACACTTCCAGAGGCACCTACACAATATGTTACTTCTCGCTGAAGGATTCGCGGGGGGTGCGG
>VYZX01031860.1:13965-41009 GCA_013401335.1 Brachypteracias leptosomus
TTTTTTGTAGCTTTTTAATTTTGTCCCGTTTCTAGCGCTTCTGGCACACCGCACCTCAGCCAGGTGCTTCAAACGCCACGTTTTCGATGCCTCTTCTCACTCAGGAGGTCACACACCTTGGCAGCCTCAGGCCTGCCAGGGCTGCCGCCTGTGGCATGGGCCGAGGCGCCAGGCAGCTCTTCTCCAGCCTCCCGTGCTCAGGAGCTGATTCGTGTTTGGGTGGGAGACTTCATTCCCCTTCCATCCCCCTTCATTCCCCTTCCATCCTCTGCTCCAAAACCTCGGGAAGTTAAAACTTGCAAGCCCTTTGCCAGTGCCTCCAGCATGTCAGAAATCCAGGGCACCCTTGGATATTCCCTCACCTCCCACCTTTTTGAATCACTAGCTATTCCACTTGAGGTTTTTTCTCTTTAAAATTTGCTGCGAAACTTAAAGGCATAAATGCAAATGAAAAATTGCAAGTTTTCTATCGCTATTAACCTAAGTAGCAGGAACTGTTGGGGAGGAACCTTGACCTTTGAATTTTGCTGACAAGAAAGGATTAATCAGAGAGCTTTTTGCAAAGACTGGGAATGGTAAATACCATATTTTTTTAAAGTAATTTTCTAAGTATGTCAGACGCCCATTTTTCCTCCTAGTTTTTAACATTTTAAGAAATGCTGCAGGCTTAGATTGCTACTATTTTTTCCAGATTTGATTTCCCCCCAGGAATGGTTTTGAGAAAACCTGTCATGTTGCTTGAGGTCAGCCCTAGATGGCCAGCAACCACTTTTCAGCATGAGAACTGAAATATTTTTCCACAACTGAAGTCTTGCGTATTTTTACTTAATGCCTGTAAAATTAAGAACAAACAGACTGTAAAATAAAAAAAAAAAAGTCACATATTAACTGACAGGTTATTTTTATTTCCAAAAACCAGGACTGAAGAGCAAGTGGCATCATTTCCCCCCATGCACTCTATTTTTTACTTTTTTTTTTTTTTTTAAGATTAGTTTGATCATTACTACGTCTTTCATGTAAACATGCTATACGTTTCAGACAGAGTAAAATACGGGTGCAGTTTATGGCTTCCAGTGAGTGGTGCTTGCCATAAATAAGCATGGACAGGTAAGAGGAACCAGCACCAGGCACTGTATTGTCAAGGGGAGCAGAGAGGTCTTTTGAAGTGCTCTTAGCAGGAAGCAGCACAGCCTTTTTAATTAGAGCACATACAGCTGGAGGATACACAGGAGGAGTCTCCTCGGAATTTTTTTTGGGAAGGGAGGGACATATCCTTCAGGTGTTCTCATTAATGCAGGCTTAAACACAGAGCATAAACCCTAGCATTTTAAGAAGAAGAAGAAAAAAATAACCCTTTCCCCTCAAATACCAGGGTTGAAATCCTGCTCTGCTTGAAGTCAACTGATGTTTTGCCATTTAGCTCAGTGAGACTCTTAATTTCTTTCCAAAAAATTAGCATGGACTGCTTGATCCTGTTCCCATGGCTGTACGTAGCAAACTGCTGATATATTTTCAGTGTGTTTACATATAAATACATGGGAACATCACAAAAAGAAAAACTAATTCCAAGCTTGATCCTGCTTTTCTTCTGCATGCAAGGCCACCACTGATTTCATGAATGATTTCCATTCTGAGAGGTCAAATTCAGCTCTCATGTAAGGATCAGACTGGAATTATTTCTGTGGTATCCGAGCTTTGTATTTTTCTGAGAATCAAATTCAAGTCTCTAGAGGCAGAAATACCATTTAGTTTCCTTACTGGGCACTGATGAAACAAATTAAAAAATCTCTATAAATGATGAACTGGCAGATTGTGAAGAGATGTGAGGTTTTATTATGCGGGAGAAGCAGCAAAAGTACCACTGAAAGAGAGAACTGTGAGCAGTTCTTTTAAACATTGTCACTGAAAGTGATCAGTTTTTGCTTTTACTATCTATCTGGTAGGTTATAATTAGCTTATAATTTCCAAGACTTCTGTAATTGATTATGCCGTTTAAGTCTGCACTGCTATACGCAAAGAAAAAGTCCTTGTCAGCACTTTTGCATTTGTAATAAGAAATCTTGAAACACCTACTTTTTAGATCATTATTACTTTTAGATGTCATATACGTGATGTCAAAGTATTTGTGAAGACAGTAGAAAATGACAGGTATATTAATGTGTTTAACTGCCAGCTATTGATAGAAATTGCTGCGTGAGAACTAGATAGGATTGTTATTAATGAGACCTGGTTTTGTTTAATTTGTGAAATAAGCCACATTATTATTTAGGTAAACCAATTAAGAAAATACCTGGTTTTAGTTACAATATGCTACCTTCAGATTTTTGAACTGTAATAAAATTGCCACTAGTGTTACTCTTCATATTATTAAACACATTTCTCCTGAGAGCTAGATGCTTTCTGATCAAAATAACTGGATCATTTGACTGTATCACAGATTTAATCAATCTAATTATTCTCAAAATCTCAGTGTAAAGTAACAAGGATGTATGTGTACTTCATCTTGATACCAGGAATTTTTTGTAATTGCTATGAAAGTAATCACATTTTATTTTATATTTGATAAATATAAAAAACCTTAAAAAGCAAAAAATCCTTGCCCTTTCATTCTTTTACAAACTGAGTATTATTTTTCTGGATCAGTATAGTGAGATTTGCAGATAGATTCAGGATGCTAAGCAACAGTTTCTTACCTATGTGTCCGTAACATTTCTTTTTTGATCAGGACTGGAGAAAGTCTCCAGGTTATTGATGAGCCTTATTTGTGTATGATGATAAACTGACTTAGAAAATTGCTTATTTCTGCTGTGTTATACCCCATTCAAATGTTGGGGGTTTTTTGCATGCTGTACCTTAGCTTTGAAAGCGTGAATATGGTGTTTATTTCTAGAAACAGGTAACAGATGTATTTGCAAGCAGGTTTTGACACTATGTAAGCAATAAAAGTAAAAAAATATAAAAGATATATTCCTATCATATAGGTTTTTCTGACTGCATCTTTCTTAATCTGTTACCTGTTAAATTTTCATTTCAAAATTGTTAAAAATCTGACAAGCACCAGCTTCAGAGAATTTATAAAGTATTTCAAATGTGATTTTAAAAACGTAATGCTACCATTATAAAATAAATTCTTATCTTTGAAATCCAAAATAGGCATGTGTAATTTAACCTATCACTACTGAGAGCAGACAAATCTATTTTAAGATACTACGGTAGTGATTCTATTTCTCTCCGTATCACTGGAGAAAAGGCTTTTTATTTAGATTTTTAAAGACTCTTTCACTATTGCTTTTTATTTTGTTAGATAGCTTTGTGGAATAGTAAGAGAATTTTAGAAAACCATTGGGTTTTGGAAAAAAGCATGGGTTGTGTTTGCGGCATGCGTGCCATGTATTTTTATGCAAGAATGCTTTATTAACAAAAAAACCTCCAGCTCTACAGTTATGTATTTCAGTCTTCTGAAAGATTTTTGTGAAAATTCAGTGCTTTGAGTATATGCTGTGTATATTTGTGTATGAAACAAATATCTTTGATCTACAGTTTTCTGAGAAACATAGCTGGTTAGTGGATTAGTCCTCTAAAATGTGGCATTTAGTTGTTGTTTGAAGAAACCCGTTTCCAAATGTTACGAAATTAATTTTGGCTGGAATTAAAATAGCTTTCTTCTTCTTTTTTTTTTTGTAGAAATCAGTGATCACAGGAGTAAAACTTGCTTGTTTTCTACTGTGATTTTATCATGGATCGATGACCCCCTGACAGATTTAGGCCATTGACTCTTGCCTGCTAAGCAGTAACAGACTTGAGAGGAGGAGTTAGATGTGCCAGCTTTTTGGGTAATACTGCCTTGGATAGGACCTAGGCCTTGCACAATGGGTAGATGAGGCCTGTAGCTTATTTACATTTGAGTAACTTCTTAAAGAGAGGGGTAGGATGGTGTCTGCTTTCTGATCGCTCTCCAGAATTATTTCTGCATCAGTCTGCTGACAAAAACCTTTTGCATTTCACATGTGGGGCTCAGGACGCTACTGTGAAGGCAACACTTGAGCTTGACAGGCTCGTTGTGCTCGAGGTGCCAGTTTGGTTTCACAGCCTTGAGTCAGGTTCGATGAGGAGGAGGAAGAGTAGGGAGTCTGCAGGGGGAGAGGGGCAAGGTGAGCAGCTCCCCAGTCCTTGTCCTGCTGCTGGCATGGCTGCATATATGCTGTGGCCATAAGGAGAGTCTTGGGAAGTCTGCAAAGGGTTGGCTTCTACTGTCACTCATCTTGTATGCCATAATGAAGGCGTTAATGCTGAGGAGGAGATAGGCATGGGAGCTATACAATGTTGGTTTTAAAATAATCTTTTCTTGGATCTTTAGTCCTGTCTCACAACTACAATATAAAGCTACAGCCAGAGAACCAAGATGAAGTCAGCAACATACTGTTTTTGTTAATCTTATTAGTTTGTCAGTGTTCAGATCAGGCTTTAATACTACCTTCAAGGTCCTTTCCTCCTGCTTCTGCTGCATTGTGCTGAGAATGCGGACAGAGGGAGTACTTGTCACTCCTCCAAAGATAGACCAGACTCTGGTTTCTGTCCAACTACCTCTTCTTGCCTGGACTGCTCTCTAATTCCATGTCCATTTATAGGTCCTGGGACGCTCCCCTGTCCCCATCTAACTGTGTGACCGAGACCTGTTCCCACAGATGGATCTGATGGAGGAGCTGCTTTTGCAACTATCCTATCTCATTTGTCCTGGCCTAAAAAACATTAAAGCTAAAAAGCCTTCTTTGGAAGACTGTCATGCCAAGCTACAAGCTCCTTGTTTGAGCAGGTTCTCCTATTAAAGGCAGCTGGGTGGAGCATTAGCAGACTTGCAGGTTACTGTCATGTGTCTTATGGGGTGACCTAAATCAACTGAGTGATCTACCTATCTGGGACAAACACCCACACAGTTCCTTCCTCCTGTAGCATCTTGTGATGGCCTCATTCCAACATAAATTACAAATACTTCTCCTGAGATTGTGTTCATGACTTTATTCATCTCACACATGAATCAGAATCTTTATGTACTCTTGTGGATCACCTGTTAAGTTGGTTGACTTGGTGTGGGGAGGGGGGGTTGGAAATTAGGCAGCATCCAGGTGTATTTAGAGCAAAAGTCTCCTGGGGATGTAAAAGAGAATTGTAGGAATATATTGCAGGAGTTGCTGAATGTCAGCTCAGCTGTTCTCACTTCTGCCATGTCCTTGCTCTGAAGTGATTAGTTCAGGACTTTTCTCATACAATACCTAAGTTTTGACCTCTGCATCTAGCTGCAGAGGTGAATATGGATTTAGAGGATGTGTCAGCATGAATACAAGGACCAACCGTCAGGTTATCTGGGCCTGAGTCAGAGGCCAGAAGCCAGAGCAGGACTGAAGCCAAGTCCTGCCCTCAGTTTGGTCTTGGTCATAAGTCAGTGACTTTTGAGAAAGAAGCAGATGTGGTTTTGCATGTCTCCAAGGTTAATGGGAAAAATCTGTTTTTTTCACTGCCCTTTACTGTGGAAAAGTCTTCCCTGCTTATTCCAAGCAAGCTCTTACTCTTTCCTCTTTTTAGTACATGTGATTGAAGAAACAATGAACTCTTTTTTTTTTCCCTCTTCCCAATGAAAGTTGTCTGTTGCTTCCAGCAATGCCAAGGGACTTGTGACTCATCCAGCTAAGCAGGACATTCAAAACTGACCCCTAAGTTAGAGGCAGCATGATTTTATTGTCCTTCCTGTTCCTCTTGTTTTGACAGGTTCCCACAGCCAGCGTCACCATAGAAGGAGCTTCTGCCCTCAACCGTGTCCGCTGGGCCCAGGCTGGGAAGGAGGTAGCAGTTGGTGATTCAGAGGGCCGTATATGGATCTATGATGTTGGAGAGGTATTACTATTGTTTGGTTGGTTGGGGTTTTTTAAAGCTTAGCTCCTGGACAGTGCCACATCCAAGTTTGAGAAAAGATCATGTTTCGTAACACATGAGTAGCATACCTCCAAAGAATAAGCCAGATTTCTTTCCGTGCAGTCCCTGTTTTTTGGGGGCTGCCAACAGCGTGTTAGTCATAAAGCTACCTTGCAAAAGAGTTAGCTAGCTAAAGTCTCATGAGAGAAGTCTTTTTTGAAAGTTTTCAGTGTTTTTAAAACTTTTTTTTAATGGTTCAGTTGGAAAAAGTTACAAAGGAATATGAAGAGCAAAATAGAGGTGCAAAAAGAATCTGTTTTGTTCTGAAGTTGGTCCTGAAGGGTTCTCCTTTTATATTCCAGTATCTCTTACTTCATGACTGGCTAAATGCTGTAGATTTTTCTCAGCATGACATGTACAGAATACATCTGTTCTTTTAGTACTGAATAAAGCCAAATATGTCTAAATATGTGTAAAAGGACTAACAGGAGGAAATGAGGGGTGTCGTTGTGGAGGATGGTAGGTGCACGTATGACAAAGAGTATGTAGGTGCTGAAGAGTAGCAGGATGCATATTCTATGTCTGAGGCTGCTCTCAATTCACCCTGCTACATCTCATAACAACCATCCAGACTGCAGTGTGTTTGGCACTGATGCAATCTACATCTTTGTTGATGTATAAAGTGTTACGTCGGCACTACAGTCCCTTGGAACAGTTAAGGGTGAATCTCTGAGCACTCAGCTTTTATGTAGAGATTTTGTTTTCCATCATTATCTGTGATAGGATACCAAGATACCATCTCTACACAGTAGGGAAACATTATAGAATACATACAGAATTATCTGTAACTCTCATAAAGTAATTTTATGGCCCATAGCAAAATTGCTTGTGCATGACTCATATTTTTGGATTGCATTCACTTGTGCAGGAGTTGCCTTTCCTCACAAATGTTTGCTGAAACTTCTTACTGTATTGTTAGCATAATTTCTAAATTGTCTAAGGTTACTGCTTTCAGATTTCCACTATGACACTGGCAGGTCAGGCTGTTTTTATTTTTCATTTTTGCATGACTGTTCTGAAAAGGTGGTTTTTCTGTCTTCCAAGTAATGTGACAAGCTGTGGAAATGTCTTTGATGACAGTGCGGTCTGATCTTGTCTGGGAGTCTAGACAGGCTGTAGAAGTGTCTCTTTTTGTATATCATACACCAAATCATTCATAGAATTGTTTATCCCTTCAAGCTCACTCAGAAGAAAATAGATTTAGTGTTCTATGCAGAAGAAGTAATATTTAAGTTTTTGACCTTTCCTCTGTATAATCAGACTTCAACTTGCAAAATGAGTCACAGTGACACATGCAGATCAAAAAGAAAGACAGGCTTCTATTACTTGAAAAAGGAAAAAGAAAGAGAGTTATTCAATAGTATGTATTTGTGTGAGTCCAGTTCAGTGTTACATAAAGTGTTCTTCATGGATATTGCATGCCCTGCCCATGAAGAGCCCTAGCATCTCCAGCTCAGCTCCAAACGCACGCAAATATGATGTCCATCCACATGGCTGCTGACAAGTCATGGGATGTTGACACTCCTTCTCCTCTTCCATAATGATTGAAGGAGCTCATTAACTTGTTGCCTGATTCATTTTAGCAGTATCAGTCTCTGTAGTAATTCCTGTACCAAAATTAGGAGAGGTGGTCTGGGCTGCAACAGCTTCAGCTACTATCAGGGCTGCTGTGGTGTTAGTGGCTTTTTCTGGTTTAAAAAAGAAGGGTACTCATATATTCTCCAGCACAGCTCTTCTCACTATAAAGCCTTAAGTGAGATGCAGAAATACTCTGCAGCTCAAGAGCCTGGAACCAAGGGCTTGTACAGTGAATAACAGCCTCTTCAGTCATTAGCCCTCAGTGCCAGTCCATAAAGAGCTCTCTGATGAGTTATTCCCTGCTTAGCTGTCCCAGGGCGTGACACATGGGGGATTCACAGCGCTCACATGTGCTTTTGGAAGTGTCTGTCAGAAACATGGCAGCCTTTAAGGGTCTCTCTTCACTTCATTGGACAGACACCAGCCAGTTCCTTGGCTCAGCTGGGGTCCTCCTTGGACTGTTCTTTTTGTATGGGTTTGATTCTGGGCTATGACAGGGCTGGTCTGACAGTTTAAAAGGGGCAGTCCCTCTTCCTCTGCCAGTCAGCCACCCCTGGCCATACCCCTTGCTGCCCAGTTTCTGTGCCGGTAGCAGTGCTTGTCACAGAATCACACAATCACAGAATGTTAAGGGTTGGAAGGGACCTCGAAAGATCATCTAGTCCAACCCCCCTGCCAGAGCAGGACCACCTAGACTAGGTCATACAGGAATGCATCCAGGTGGGTTTTAAATGTCTCCAGAGAAGGGAACTCCACAACCCTTTTGGGCAGCCTGTTCCAGTGCTCTGTCACCCTCACTGTGAAAAAGTTTTTCTTTATATTTTTGTGGAACCTCTTATGCTCCAGCTTGCACCCATTGCCCCTTGTCCTATCATTGGCCATCACTGTGAAGAGCCTGGCTCCATCCTCATGACGCTTGCCCTTTACATATTTATAAACATTGCTGAGGTCACCCCTCAGTTTCCTCTTCTCCAAGCTAAAGAGGCCCAGCTCCCTGAGTCTTTCATCATAAGGGAGATGCTCCACTCCCCTGATCATCTTTGTGGCTCGGTGCTGGACTCTGAAGCAGTTCCGTGTCTTCCTTGAACTGAGGGGCCCAGAACTGGACACAATATTCCAGATGTGGTCTCACCAGGGCAGAGTAGAGGGGAAGGAGAACCTCTCTTGACCACTAACCACACCCCTTCTAGTACACCCCAGGATTCAATTGACCTTCTTGGCCACATTGCTGGCTCATGGTCATCCTGCTGTCCACCAGGACCCCCAGGTCCCTTTCCCATATGCTACTTTCTAACAGGTCAGTCCCCAATCTATACTGGTACATAGGGTTGTTCTTTTGCATACACAGGACTCTACACTTGCCCTTATTGTATTTCATGAGATTTCTCCCTGCCCAACTCTCCAGCTTGTCTACGTCACCACCCATACTGTTGGGAGGAAGGTAGATTAGCAGAGAAGTATTCATTTTGTTTGTTTGTTTTCTTTTTCTTTGGGTATTTTTCTCCATGAACTAACTCAGTGTGAGTGTAGGTGAGGGAGATGGGGGCACGGGGCTGGGAGCTGGGCTGTAGGGCGCCTGGCAGAACCAGGCTTTCATGTTTGACCCGTCAGTATTGCAAAGCCTGACACTAAGCTGAGACAGCTGACCTTTCAGCAATAGCACTCTACCCATCTCCTACAGCATCAACTTCTGGAAAGGCCTCATCACTCGAAGAACTTGTCCCTGCCTGACTGATAACTCAGTAGCACCCACTTACTTGAAGGTGCATGTCTCTGATTTGGGAAGATGGGTGTGATTACTCTCATTAGAAAGTCAGCAGGCCACTTTACTGTAAAGACCCTCAATACACTCACCAAAACCTTATGCTCCACCCTTTTTAAAACCTTTCTTTTCTCATTATTGTTCAAAATATCACATTAGATCAGCTGTAAATTCATAAAACATTGGTTCATTCAAAAAAAAAAAAGTGATTGTATTTGTATTATAATACAGCAGCATCTTTGAATTTCACATTACTGTATAAGCAATTTTTCTTACCTGTTTGAATAGACAGAATTGACTCCATGAATTTCAATAAGAGCCAAAACCATCAGGATACCAAATCATTAAAGAAAAAAATTGAAGTGATAGGGTTTTTTACTTTGGTAGATTCATCACAGTTTTAAGGAACTATTCTAGAGAATAGTCATGTTTACTGCTGCTATTAACCCATATGGTGTAAAGAGAAAACATTGTATGGCCTAAGTGAAAATGTAAAACACAAGGCCTAGTCCTGCATCCTTTGTGAAGGCAAGGAATGTGAGATCAGGGCTGTTGTGCTTGTGTAAGAATTTAGGATTTGGCCCTTTTTGATACGTTGCCTGGTCATAGTCTTTATGACATAAGAAGTGGCAGAAACATGAAGAAAGTGGCAGGGTCCCTGACCAGGGCATTAAAAATAATGGTGAGATTTTTCAGTTAAGCTATATAGCGTTATCTCCTTAGAGTATGTACTTTTAGTTGTTTGATTTCAGCATCGTGTCTGAAAATAACTGAACACATTTATTTTCACAGTGAGGGGTCTATTTTCTCCTCAATACGCGTACTTTATGCCCATTAACATTAATGGGAGTTATACACACACTTCCAGGGGAGAGGAGACTTAAGTAGTCCATATAGATCTGCTCTTGTGGATCAGTAACCACTGATTCAAAGAATATAAATTATAAGATGAAATAAAAACCCAAACAAACATGCAGAAATCTGGTTGTTTCAGTGTGATGGCATCTTAAACCTATGTAACTTAATCAGAGAATATAACCAGTCATTGTAAGTACACTTTACGCTCTGCACGAGCTGAATATTCAAACCCTTGCTGGTCTAGTAGTTGAGGTATTATTATTGTGATAGTATGTATAACATATTTTAGCTTCTGTGTCCTTACAGCTTCTTTACTGGGCAGCATGTTTCAAGTTTTCTATATGGTAGAAGTTGATTTTAACAGAACATGGACCACAGACTACAGATTTATTCACATGTCCAGATGATTGATTGATAGACCTAACTGCATGTCTCTTTTGTAGATATATTTTCTAGAAAGCCTGCTCCCATTGTGCATGCTTCGGTGATGCTACACACTTGCCGCTGTCATAAATATTCTCTAACAACCACGTTTGTTGCTTACCTGACTTATTGAGAATGCTCTTTGCACCTTTGTTTGTGAAAGAAGCAGCTTCTCATCCACCTTCTATTATTTCTTTTTTTTTTTTGCATTAATCTCTTCCAGGTCATATTCTGCTTGCACTGTGAATAAATAGAAATTTTAAATCAATGACTTATTATTTGTTTGTAATAAAATATAAAGTAAGTTTGCAGCACAGGATTGTAGAGTTTGAAACTGTAATCACAAGGAGCTTATTACTGTACATTATTTTGTTAAACTAGTTGCAGGACAAGCTATTGCATCTATTTGGTGGTCTTTCAGACAATTGATTCTAGTCATGCTTTTTTAGAAGCACGAGTGACCACTGTGACATGTGAAACTGGAGAAAAGTAAGGAAAGAGTCTTTCCCGAGACCATCCAGGAAAGCTGCCTTTGTGAAAGCAAGCAATTACCTGGGATTCTGTACACAGTTATTACCTCGATGTCCTCCTTTCATTGCAGTGAAATCAGAATCATATTGATGTTTATGTGACTTTCTTAGGTTTCAGAGTTAATACCTCCTTAAGACCTTTTAGGCCTGCTACTTCCCCATTTGCTCCATGGTGGGTGTTAGTCATGTATCTCTTTTTCAAGTACATGACCAGTGAGGGAGGAGCTGGCAACTACCTGAAAGATGTAGATGAAGTGGTGCAGTAAGGAATATCTCCTTGGTGCCTATAAAATAATCTCCTTTGATTTCAGCAGTCCTTAACGGCTGTTCTGAGATTCTTATGCAAATTTGTGACCAACTCTCACATTTCAGCATGGCTATTGAGTCACTTATTTTTCTGGGTAGAATGGGGAAGGGCTGGTACTTTGTACTCCTGTCTTGAGATCCCCGTGTTTTACTCTGCATTTCATACGGAAAACATATCCAGCATCTCTTTCATGCAGTTATAAACTGCTGTAGCCCACAGAATGAAATATGAAACTAGGTTTTGTGTCACGTAGTTTTATCCAGGTAGATTTTCCAGTAGGTTTACTTTTGCTATCATAAAGCTCCTGTAGAGCATATATTGAGTTAGGAAATGTTTTTGCCACAAAAACAGGGTTGAGACTTGCCATAAAATATTTTATTTTAAAATCTGTGTTGAGTTACAAGTATTCTCAGAACACAGATAAATGGCTCATGTATATATTGTGAAGGCAAATTTGAGCAATAATAAAAGGGGTTGTGCTTACAACTGAGTTTTATTCAAAAGCACTCAAAGATCAAGTAAGACACAGCAGTTACAACAAAACGCAGAATCCAGGCATAAAGGATAATTAAATGGATTGTGAGGCAATGCCTGAATTTCACCATTGGTATTTTTTCTAGGGAGGTTGGAACGCTGGCCTCGGAGAATTTTAAAAGCATGTTTTAACAAAGCAGACTCTCTTAAGAGTTATTGGAAAATGTAAAGAGCTAAGGTTTTGATTTGCTTCCTCTCCACCCCCTGTTTTATAATGTTCAGTCCTGAGAGACTTTTAAAACTGGAAGCTCTTAGAGATGACCAAAAAAACCCCCAAACCCAAAAGATAATACTAGGAGCTCCAGCTTTTTACTTAAATAATATCTCAAATATTAAGCAGAACAAGCCCTCCATCCTTCGTCATTTGAATTTTGACTGATAGAGCCAGTATTCACAAAGGGATTTTTGAAGTAGGTTAAATAAGAACTCCCTAATGAAAAAAATGCACTAGTTTGAAATCAGTCAATTTAATTACTGTGTTTTATGAAGGCCATTACCCATTGCTGATTACTGGGGTGATAAAATCTTTAAGCTTTGGTAGCCTCCATAGGGGGTGAGCTGATCTAAGTAGAGCAAAGTCCAGTCATTATCACCCTAAATACTTGTGTTTCTCATTACAATATTCATTACTCTAGGTTACTGTGAATGCTTTGAGGTCTTTATATAAGCACTGGTTTATTCTCCTGTAGAAAAGAAAAAAGTTACTCTGTTGATAAGTTAAAGCCAAGCATTTATATACTTTTACAGTTTAGAAGGAGGCCTGGCTCCACGTGGACAGAAATGCCCACATCTGTGCCCATGGGCACCCCTGCGCACTCCTGTCCGTGGCTGCTCCTTGGTGCCGTCCTACCAGGCTGATAAAAAATGGAAAAGGTTATGAGTTACCTTGTTTGTTCTGTCTGTTCAGGTGCTTAAGCTGGAATGGAGGCTTGTGTTCCTAATAATCTTTATTAGGGAAGTACTTTTCAAGAGGGAAAACTGAGCAACCAGACTTATCCAAGGCTGGTTGCTGAGGGTTGGAGCTGTTTGTCTCCGGTGCAGTTCTAGGGCTTTGTGCTTTCCTTTCCCTGCCACCTCTTGCACATCATGCAACATCGCTGCCTCCCTGCTCTTCTCAGTCACCTTTGTCGTGGCCTTCTGACTTACAAAGCAGCTTCATAGAACTGATGTTACGTAAAAGATGACCTCAGAATTCTTTCCTCTCTTGTTTAAAAATTCATTTTTTTTTTAAAGAGTACTTGAAACTTCTCAGGGAGAAATGTGGATCTGGGCCACTGGGAAAGGAGAGTAGCCTTTAGAAAGAGGGTGAAGAACTTGTCATGACTAGTCAAGGAATTCTGAGCCTGGTGGCAACATAGATGTACTTACAGAGATAGGGGTGCTTGGGGCCAGAGAGGGAGAACTAGTGACGCTGAGGACACACTGCCACCAGTGCACGTGGCTGCAAGCTGGCCATGTATTCATTTGTGTCAAAGATTAGAAGAATATTTTTAAGTATCAGAAAGCTGAAGTTCCAGAGCAGGTAGGGACAGTGAGACAAACAACTTCTTAAAGTGGAGCCTGTAGAGATTTTGATATGCTTGTGAGTGATCCAGCAGTGGGTCACACCTGAAGTACAGAGTCACTCTCCTGCCTGTCCCATGATGTATTCTTCTTGGTAACGACAGAGTTTCTTCTGCTCTACAATATATATACATGAACATGAAATTCCACTTTCAGTTTACTACCAGAATATTACTTGTTAAAACTAGAGGGGGAGGTATCAGATTTTTAACAAAGACACTCTTTCTCTCGTTTGTTGATTAGACAGTAGAATTAAATGGGCATTAGAGAAAAGGATGGGGGGGGAATAAATAGTAATGCTAAAAATTCAATTTATTCTTTATCCTTACCTTCCAGTTGCTTACGATGAAATATTTCAGTAGTTCTCCAGAGATAGCTTACTACCTCCCCAGAGAATTTTGTGGGGTAAACAGACGTGAGTTTCCAATGTGATACAAATATCTTTTATAAGAATTCCTCATGTCCTATTACATGAAATAAAAACCTTAAGAAGACCACTGAACTAACAAAAATCCGTCTCCAGTCCTTTCTAGTCATTTGCACGCTACTTTTAAAGCAGAGGTATGTTTCCTTTTCCCTTGCAAAGGCCCAGATCCTCCCCCTGCAGAGAGGATCAGAGAGAAAGCCACATGTGACAGGAGTTAAACATGTAGCTTAATGCACTATTAGAAGGCACTCAGATAATGAAGTGATGAGAGCAGCCGAAGAGAAGCTGTAAGAGATCATTCCCTTTCTACACAGTGAAGCCTGCAGGAGGAGGAGAAGGGAGAGCTGTATGTGACAGTCTTCCTGCTGGTATTTTCCTGCAAGGCTGGGAAACACTGTAAAGGGCAAGAGGGAAAGGAGAAAGGCAGGCACCAGATCAGACATATGAGTACTTTCACCATATGTTTAGTGCATTGGCACTACCAATGGCTTCACTACTAGCTCCTCAGTTACTGCTTCTTCTGAAAACCTTTCAAGAAGCTTAGAGGAAAAAATAATCTGAGTCCAGGTTTTCCATGGTAGTTGCAGGGGAGGCCGTGGAAAGTGTGTTTTTAGTTGGTTTGCCCTATTCTGAGCCTGCATCCTGGCACATCAGTGGGGGCAGAGCTGAAGTCACGGAATGTTAGTGGTGTCATGGAGTATGTATTTTAAATACCTGGTTAGTCTGTTGAGTGATACTTTCTTTGAAAGTTTTCCCCCCCTTTCTGGTGTCAAAAGAAGTGCTATAGAAAACATTCATAGCTTTAAGTAACAGAGAGTATGGAAGGGGAAAAGTACCAGATGCAAAATTTAGTTTGAGCTTGTTTTGTGTGCAGCAATTTGTAAATTCAATTGAAATTCATGTGTTATCACTGCGGTGTTAAAACACTCCTGAAACAAGAGCTACTTTGTGTAATTAATTTTCTTCATGATGTTTCTGTGGTTTCAACCTGTCACATCCAGTAGCAGTTTTCATTTTGAGAATCCTTAACTATGTTTTCAATCTTTTTTTATGGTTTGCAAAATGGTCTGTATTTGGAACATAAAAAAATACTTAATTCGTGGCTTGGAAAGTAACAATTAAACCTAAAATATCAACTGCGGATAACTCTGGGCCTTAATAAGTCCTATTCAGCTGCTAAAATTCCATATTCAGCATTCAATTTAAATGTGAAATGTATTCTCCAGTGCCTAGAGTGATGGAAAAGTCTATGTCTAAAAAAAAAAACCAGCAAAACAAATCTTGCTATTTCATAATGAGCTTTTGCAGGTAATGGAATATCTCAGGGAAAGAATAATCTCAGGGAAGGCAGCAACTTGCCTACAAACTAAAATCTTTGAGCAGTTCATAAGCTACTTTTGGTGAGAGTTCGTTTGCCAAATGGGAGGTAGAAAGCCATGGCAGAGGTCTTTTACAGTTCCTGCTCTGCCAGATTTCCTGGCATGAGTCACGGTGTGGACATGGACGACTTGGTTTGGAAAGGAAGCAAGCTGAGCTGAAGACACTATGATTTATTTCTTCCCTGAGGCAATAGTCCTTCACTCAGCTGAACTTCCAGAGAGGCTACCCCCACAGGCTGAAGCTCTGGTATTTCAAGTAAAAATGATGGGGCAGTTGTCACAAAAAAAAAAAAAAAAGGTATTGGAAAGAACAATAGGTGGAAGGCTCCTTACCTTCTAGTTTTCATCCGTTTGGTATTTTTAGGCTTTCTAGTGCAATGATGAGAGCTGATAACATAATCTGGTAGTGGAATTCTCCTGATCCCTTAGCTCCGAGCATTAAATGTCTTGAAAGTCATGCAAAACATTGCAGGAGTTTTCAGTGACCTTGAGAAATGGCAATCAAAGCAGGACTGAAACCCCATGGGAGGTGAGCGGCAGGCAGCGTGCTTCACTGTTTGTCTTAATCAGCCTATAAATTGGTGTCATTACGGCAGTGGTGAAAAGGTAGGAACTGCAAGAACTTTGCTGCTTAGAGCACCACCTCTTTTTCAGCTTTTCTGAAGGGTGGCAGATGCTCTCTGCTCCTGTAGCTGATTAATTATATTAAATCTCATTTGTTTCTAAGGACTTAAAGAGGCCAATAGTCTCTGCAATTGGGAAGTATCACTTGAGGAGATCCATAGGAGCAGAACCCCACAACATGACTGGCAAAAGCACTCTGGCGTGCTTAAAAACAGGCTGTAAACTCATAGTTTAACATTTATATTTTTAAAATAGGTGACCTAAGGAAACAAAAATAATCTAAACTTCAGCTTTCAGTTATCTTTGTCAAGATGACTGCTGATTACTCAATATTTTATCCTCTGTAGTCAATATCAAATGCAGCATTCTGATACATTAATTGAGGGAAGCATCTGTTTGGTAGCTTGGATATCATTCTTTCTGGTTAATTCAGGAGAGCCTGAGCCAATGCTGATATTATAGGTGAAACCATAGCATTGTCTACAATTAAAGATACTTTCCTCTTTCTTGTTGTCTTTTCCATATGTCCTATCAGGTTTTAATCCTTCAGGCTGAAGTTTTCCATAATTGGTGTTTGCTTCCAGCACAGGTTTTGTTGTTTCTTACTTTCATGTTATGATGCTGTCTTTAATCTTAAAAAAAATTAATAATATGCTCAATTTGAGGAAGTTAGCCTTAACTCTGACATTTCCTATCTTTGAAGTGTTGCAGTCTGCAGTCTTAATGTTCTGTTAACATGCATTTGTGTGTCAGGTATGTATAATTTATGGAGTACATTTTAGTCTGTTCTCCTGTTAGACTGGCATCGAGATGACTGCTGCAGACAAAGGGGACAAAGTTTAGAAAAGAATTAATGGACGTTCAAATGCTTGAGTTCCTATGTAAGCCCTTTATACATCTATCTTTGCACATTACGTATAAATTATTAAAATAACACTATTGTTTGCTCGGTATTCAAAACATAATTTACCATCAACTATGTAACAATTCAGCAGCTACTGTTCTCCTTAGGAGAAAATGTCAAAGTCTGATTCAGTTTCTGTTTGAGATTAAGCTTTTTTTTGTCATATAAGCTAATATTTTGTCTTCTTTTTTTCTATGGCAGCACTAGTTAAATCAGACCCTGCTGGTGAATTGCAAAGAAATAAATCACAACAGACATTAATCTAGATGAGGGCTAAGTAATTAACTTCATAGAAGGGCGGTGTATACTGTGTCTGTGACACTAGACTGACTGCTGTGCATAGAATAAATGCAGTATTTAGGCTGCCTATGGTATTCCACCCCTTCAATTAAGTAAACAAATATATATAGAGCTACTCTGGAGTGTTTCCTTTGTGGTCTAAACACTATATCTTATTAAAATCATCTGCATGCAGTATGTGGGGTTTGAGTTCCTGCCAGTGGTTTCATCCATTGTTAACAGCGATGCTCGGCTCTCCCAAGAGTTAAATACAGTGGTACTACAGTTATGTGAAGAGGGTGCTCTTGGTTACTTTGGTGGCCATTTCGTTGCATACTACCTCCCACTTTGTTTCCATCCATGTGTGTGGCATAGGGTGTTGCCTAGAAAAATACAGGCCTTTTCAGGGAAAAAAAAAATCCATATAGGTTGAGAAAAATATCAAAGGCGGTCTGTAATTGATTCTGGGGGTTAAGACCAAGGCCAGAATAGGTGCATGCTTGCCTGCTTTATATATGCGTACCTAGATCTTTCATATTTACATTTACATGTCTGTTTGCACCTTGGCGATAATGCTAAAACATCTGTTGAACTCTGGAAGATAGGATCAATTGCTTAAAGCAGAACTATAATTCTTGTTTTACATTTGTAAGTGCTACAGTCCTCATTCTGCAAGTGCTCTCTCTTACCCAGAAAATCAGAATGATTGTCTGTTCTACTTTTTGGAAAACATCAAGCTG
Organism: Brachypteracias leptosomus; assembly: GCA_013401335.1. Classification (NCBI taxonomy): domain Eukaryota; kingdom Metazoa; phylum Chordata; class Aves; order Coraciiformes; family Brachypteraciidae; genus Brachypteracias; species Brachypteracias leptosomus. The sequence goes on from VYZX01031860.1 coordinate 31,841, forward strand.
AAGGAGTTATATTTTATCGTTGTTAAAAATATTTTTACCTACAATGTCATAACTGCGTTCAGATGTTAATCCATTGCACAAAGTATTTGCAGAAGGTTTCTTTTCAAATATAGCACTTAATTTTAGGAGGCGATGTGGACAATATAGGTTGACAAAAATTCTACCTAGAGAAAATCGCTAAAATGATATTTGCCTGAAGCGATGTTTATTTGATGATGCGATTAAATTGAAAGAAAATAAAAATTATGATAAACTGCATACACAAACAACTTAGTATGAAGTCTGAGATTTTAGTCATTAAAGTTAACCAGACTTGCACTTTTCCACAAACTCAAATTAATCTGAATATTTTCTAAGCTTTAATTAGCTGTCTCTTCAAAAAGCATTTAACTTGCCTTTCTCAGAAGTTATAATAGCAACAGAGTATATTAGAGATGAGAGGAACATTAATTTTCATACAGTTTTTATTTTCCCTGCTGGATATGAGATTTTTTTGCAAGTGCGGCTGCATTGGAGACAAGTAAACAAGGTTGTCTAAAATAAGATCAGCCTTTGCCTCCAAACAGCAAGAAACCCAAATGCAACTAACAAAAGATGCATTAATCAGAAAGTTTCTGATCTGTAGGAGCATGGTGTCTAGCTATAGAAACCTTCCATCAGAGCAAGGGTTTCTATATACAAAAATAAGAAAGCATTGTAGTTCTACGAAATGTGTTTGAATGGGTCACAGGTTTTTGACTCAGGAACCACTGTCACCCTTCGAGTGTGTCTCGGACCACCATGCAGGCGCGGCTGCAGACGCCTAATTGGAAGCAGCATGTGGCAGTGCCGGCGTGCAGGCCGGCTGCAGACCACATACTCTGGCAGATCGTTCCACGTCGTGGTGTAATGCTTCATTTTCAGGCTCTCCTTTTACACCTGCATCCACGGGACGTGTGTGTTAGAAGTGATTATAGACTGTTCTGGTTGGAAAAGTTCACCCCTCAGTCAGAGACAATGCTGAGGAAGTTCCTCCCATGGCTGTTTTTGCTTTGAGGCATCTGAACTCAGGGTGAAAACAAAAAAAAAGTGATTATTAACAAGGTGATTGGGACCACACAGTATTTTCACCAGTTGTCAGCATTAGGGGTTATGTGCCAGTGTCTCAGTGACAGGTAGATTGACCCATGAGGTACAGTCATTAAAAGGAAACACAGTAGGTTGAACATGGATGAGTGTGCTCCCTTTGAGCTTCTGGGACACTGGTTTCTTCAAAGTGGAGGCTGTTGCTGAAATTGAATTTTATCTCCTTCTCAGGAGAGTCCCCAACCCTCAGAGGAAAGCTGTGCTGGACAAGAGCATGGAGGAATGAAGTCAGGAAGAGTTTTTCTACTCCCATCCCAAAGATTTACAGGCTCCAGGGAAGGCGAGGAGCCAGGAATAAAGTGAAATATCCTCAATGAATAATTCATTTGCTGGAAAGTGGTTTTTCAGGGGAACTGAAGCTATACAGAGATTTGGACAAATTGAGCTGAAACACTCTCAGCCATAAAAAGGATGGATAGGAGGGGAATATACAAAAATCTTGAAATATGTTGTAATATCTTATTTCAGCCTTCTGGATAGATTCCTTTAAAAGGCACATTGAAAGCTTTTGTTTCAAAATCATTCCTTTTCCATTTTTTTTTAATAGACCTAACTTAAAAGAGCAAATGTAACTAGAAGGTGCTAAATTATCTGAAAATGAAGAGATTTATGTGGATTTGTGTCTTCAGGCACTGTTGTTTTATTTTGCTTTTCTACTTGCTTGGGTAGCCCAGCACTCGCTGACACAAACTGCAGTATCAAGAGTTGTCTGGTTGGAGCATCTCCTTTTCCTGAGTTCTGTCTTACAGTTTTAAAAGTAGTAGTGTTCAGGGAAGTTGCTAATGGCACAATTTCTGGGAAATACAGTTTGTGTTTGTACGATCTCTGGTGTATGAATTGGAAGCTCTGCACACAGAGGGAATTTCTGCCTTGACCAGAAGATGGTGAGACTGTTCCTGGTGAAACTCAAACATTTATGTGACTAGCTGGCGAGGTGAGCCTCTAGAGGAGAGGGCTCTGTCACTGTTTCGCCAGATGCCCATAAACCATCTCCATGGTGAGTACTAGCGTTGAGGAGGGCACATGTTTCAGGGCTGGAAAGCTAACAGGTCAGTAAAGTGCCTGGCTGGAGTGATCACCTGGGAAACACAGAGAAGCTACAGAAGGTTCAAAAATCCCAGGGCTCTGTGGTGTCACTGTGAGACATGGGTTTGTCATGCACTGCATAAATCATGTAGAATTGTGACGCATCAGCAAGGCAGAGCCAGGTGTTTGTCAGGAAGATCCCGGAGGTCGTTTCCCTTAGGTCTGGTCCTTTTATCCTTTAACTACAATGGAGAATAGGCACAAGTTGCAATAATCTTACCTGTAATCTTTGTAAGCTCTGTTGCTTCAAAGTCTGCTGTAGTCCAATGACTCTGAAAAATGAGTGGGGAGGATCTACTGTGGTTAACCTCTGTGACCCAGCTGGCCAAATCTCTTCTTTCCAAATGTAGATGTTGTTTAGATCCTCTCCAGTCTTGAAAGCACAGCTCAACACCTTATCACACAAAAAAGGAAGAGGGTGAGAATGATACTAGGGACAAGAGGCTCTAGCTGGCCAGGAACCAGCCATCTCTAGCAGATGGGAATGAGGAGAGCAAGAGGATCTCAGATCTCAGCTCCTAATACAATCCTTTGCTGTTGCATCCCATCATCTCACTTTCTAGACCCTTTGTATTCTGTTCTGTCCAGTAAAGAGTTGCCTTCCTTTGGTATATGTACTTGTGGTGGACTAGGGAAGCACAGGCTGGGAAAGACTCAAGTAGATGTAATGCTATTTATCTATAATAAGATAGGCTGGTAACTGTAATGCCTAACAGGAATAGGCAGAAATCTATTTAGCATTACTGTCTGGAGGCCACCCCTGGGCTTGCTGAAGTAACCAAACCACCTCTCTGGTGCTCAATATTAGTCGTGGCTGCTGCACATCGGCCCTTGTGTGCAGGGTGCAGCCAGTTGCAGTCTGGGGGCTCAACCGCTCTCCCTTTGCATGGGGAGCTGAAGACCAAGGGCTGGGAGATGCTGCCCAGGAGCCTTTCCTTTTCCAGCTGCACCCTTCAGCCAGGAGGAGCGTGCTGGAGAGTTATCCTTTCTTATCCTAAGTCTGCTTATCTAAAATCATAGTGATGGAAGTGGTGGTGGAAAAATTAATTCTGAGAGAGAAAAAATAATTCTGAGAGAAAAATTCATCATGGAAATCAGTTTTTAAATAATTGGCCAGGAATACAGTTTGTGAACTAGTTTAAGTGGTAAAATCTTAAATGTGTCTAGTAGTAAGTTGCATGTCTTTGTTATACATATTATTGATCATATAGGAAGACTTGCAGATACTTGTGGATAGTGAGTGTTTTTGGAAGAATATTTTATGAAAGTCACTTGGGGATCTAAAAAAGTTGATAGTCATAAAAAGAAAATTTCAGATTTTCTTGAGAAATGAGAGACTCCAATTGTCCGGAGTTAAATATCTTCACCCAATTAAAAATGGATTACCATCCTAACATCTTGAGAAGTTTTCCTGTACTAAATTCTCCCTCCTGTAGCCAGCTTCTAACATTAAGCTAAGCATTAGAGAGTTCTTAATTTACCACATTTTGGTAACAAGCTGAGCACGTGCCACTTCACAAGCAGAAACGGGTTTATTTGAATGTGTAAACTTGTAGTCACACCTGCAGGTCTGTGGGGTTGCAGCCTGAATTCTGGATATTTTGAGAGCCAGACAGAAGACAAAAGTACCCCTCTTCCAACAGCTTAACAGACAAAGTTTGGCTCAAGTCACCACCTTGCTTTGATAAGACTGGTTTTCCTCATTAGAATTACTATCTGATGCAACCTAAGTGTACCATGGTATTTAAGTTAAAGCAGTGTGAGTAATTCAGTCAATTAATTAGGTGTGGATAGCACTTGCCTTCCATTGTGAAGGGAACAAAGGAGAACACTTAATAGCATTTATTTTCTTGTTCTGCTCCATACCTTAGTGTCAGTTCATTCAAATAACCTTCTGGCCCAAATGCTAATATAATAAGTTATTATATTAAGTCATTATGCTTTGGTGAACATTTCTACCCTGCATTGACATCATGACTGCTGGGACTCAACATGTGCTGCTTTGTAATAACTGGAAGTGGGCAAAGAAATGGCAAAAAAGCCAAACGAGTGAGGAACACCCAGGGAGCTCTAAACCTCTGCCCTTCCTCTGTGAAGTATCTCCTCGTTTCTTCCACCCCTTCCCTGGTATTTAAAGAAAAAACTTGTGCAGAGAAGCTGAAAGGGCAGTTCCAGAGATAGACCCAAGCCTCCAACGCTTGTGGGTGTGGTCTTTTGCTGTGTAACTATTGTGGTTTGGTATTAGGACCTTCACAGAAAGAACTAGAAGGGATTAAAAGTCAAATTTTCCTTTGACTTAATTATTGCCAAGGTTTCTCTCTGCATCCTGGAGGAATTTATATTAGAGAGGTTTACTCTACTAACAGTCTATTAGTAGGACTGGCCCCTTGTTGAAAGCGTGATGCACTGTGTGAGATTAAATAAGGTAAAATAAGACAAAGTTCTAAGTAATTAGATTGTGTTTGGGCACTGAATGTTTTCATGTCTATGCTAAAGGTATTCACGTCAATCATTAATTGTTTGTTGAACTGAGTCATTAAAAATGGCCCAGGTCTTGCTGACACTGTCAGCTACAGCAGTGCATATGATGGGTACATATGTGGGGAGACTCTTCAAGTTTGACACCAAGTTGTTTTAATAGGCTGGATTTTGATTTTATTTGTTTGTGGCCATGCTGTGGAGTAAAGGAAATTAAATGATCTCAACATCATAAATATTTTTCTTTTTTTTTCTTTAGAATGACATACTATCTTCTTCAGCCATTTAATACAGCCTAATGCTGTTTAGAACTTTAAAAGATAAGGAGAAATGAGGCTTTATTAAATTCACTAAGTCCTTTGCCTAGCATATTGTCCCACTTCAATGATTTTACTACTTGAAATAAGTGAAACTCATTGCATATTTTTCTTCTGGAGTTTGATAAATGATAGTGCCCTACTCGTCACAAGAAATAAAATCTTCCAGGACACAAGCAATAGTAACAGGGAAATTGCTATGTAGCTTACTTTGTGTGCCTCTGTGATAGAAAGATCTCTGCACTGTCCCTTCACTTACTGTACAATAGCTTGTACCACTGTGTGGCCATGGCCAAACCTGTGCTACAGGTACTTGCGTGTTGGTGCCCTGACCTCCATTCTGGTGTTACATTTCCTTCTGCTGAAGGTTTTTGAAAGAATAGAGCTGTCTTTGAAATGAAGATCATAACAAATCCACATCTGTGCATGTGAGCATGAGACAGCTGTCTCAAATGATTTACTCCTGTAACTCTGGTCTCCCTTCCTGGGAAAAGTAAAGGAGAAAAATGCCAAAAGTGGAAGGTAAAGAATGAAAACCTGAGTGCAGCAATGCCTGTTACTGAGGGCCTAGGTGGCTTTCACACCGATTGCTTTTCTCAGTCTGTAGCCTCAGTAAAGGCAGAACTATATGATATTCAGTGTTTCAACAGGCAAAAACCCAAACTTGTTGTACACCAGCCCTTCATAATATAACTGAGTCACCAATACATGGACTATACATGGGAAGCTTTAAAACACGTTATGTTTTCCCCCACAAACAGGGCTGTAGAGGCAAAGCTGGATACAAAATGGTTGAAAAACTCATTGACACCAGTGAGATATTTAGATCCAGTATTGCAAATTCCTGACTGTATGATTAACACAGAACTTGCAGAGGTATTTGTGGAGCTTTCACGGCTGGTTAACATTGGGCATATGTACAGGCTCTTTCCCCAGCTGGACTTGCTAGCTCCTGTAACAAATCTAAGTCTCCAGTTATATATCACTGTTGGGATGTAAGGAGAGAACAATTATTTGACTACATTTCAGTCCAGTGCATCATACAGCCTCATGCACTCTGCTAGTGCCAAGTGGACACAGTTAGCCAGCCCTCCACAGGGCACAGATTGAATATTGGGTACCACAAACTGGATTAGCTAAATTCATATTCATTCTTTAGTCTTAAGGCATCCATCTGCCTAGGTGGACAGCAGTTTCTTGTATGCCCTGTAGTTTCCAAACAGTTGCCTTCTTCAGTACTAACCATTGCATAATATCTTGAGACAGGTATTTTTCCATATTAAAGTCAGGACATGATCAGAGGGTTTCAAGAAGGCAGTAAAAACATGCATGGTTCATCTGGATGCTTGTTACTGCTTTCTGGAATTTGAGTTAATGAAAACAAAATTTGAGAAAAAACTGCTTGCTCCACTTTTTTTTTTTTTTTAAATTATATGAATCCCAGCCTGCATTGTCTTCCAGAAATTTCAATGTTGTATCCAGCTGGAAATTACTGCAGTATTATTTTTCCATAACATAAAAAGCATTTTGTCTGGAAGTTTAGCTATTTAGATTACATGTCCCTCTTGAAGCCTCATGCTCAAGAGCTCTTCATTAGGAACATCAATGGCATTAAAAGGAAATGGATCTTGCATGATGATATAAAAAAAAAATCAGACCATTAATGCAATAACCAGTTGGTAAAACATTGCCATTATAATGCGTTTCTTGTAGTTGTGAATTCCTTAACCTAGAGGAGGGTAACTAAAATAGCACAATACATTTATTTTACTACTAAGAGCTTTAATGAACTTCAGGAAAATAGTTTCAATAGTGTTGTAAAAGCTCTGCTACCTTGCGTGCGTTGACGTTGGTCCTGCAAACAATTACACTTGGGCTGGAATTACCCCACTGACTCCAAATGGCCAGGTCACGTGTGTGAAGTTAAACATACATATATAGACTTGCAGAGATCAGGACCTTGCCTTAGTTTGGAAAAGCTGAAATATTTTAACCAAGGGGTAGATTTTACAGTGCTCCAGCAAGACACTTTTCCTTAAGTCAAGCAAGTAAAGCTTTTTTCTCTGCCACTGACTGTAAAGGCTCCTGCTGGCTGGTCCTGAGTGAGTGGGAACCTGCCAGGTCCGTCCAGGGAACTCAGCAACACTTTGCAGTGTAGCCAGCCCACGGCAGGTTGGTGAGGTCCATGCCTCACTTCTTCACCGTGCGTAACTGCACCAATTGTGCTAGAAGCTCCCCCGAAGGAGGTGCCTCAATTTTGGGCCAGAGAGATAACTGGTCTCTTAATTCCCTGTTGGTTTCTCCCCAGCTGGCTGTTCCGCACAACGATGAGTGGACCCGCTTCGCTCGGACCCTGGTGGAAATCCGTGCCAACCGAGCAGACAGCGAAGAGGAAGGGGTGGTGGAGCTGTCGGCGTAGAGGAAGAGCAGAGCAGCACCTGCCCTCGCCAGAACAGCAGCTTTTCCCCGCCGAGTGCACCAGTGTTCAGTGTCAGAGTTGGTCTCACTGTGGCTGTTGATGCCAGTGAACGTGCCAGTATTGCTCAAAGCATTCCGTATTAATCACGCTGCTTTACACAAGGCTGAAAATACCCAGAGCATTTTCATACGTTATATTTCTGTCTGAGAAGTAAGAAAGAAAAGACAAATCAACCCTTTATGGGTTTAGTTGTTGCCTTTTAACTACTTAGTAGCTGTATTTAATAGCTAGGAACCCCTGGTTAAACCTGTGCTCACATTGCCCTTCTGGCATAGTCCTATTAAATCCATATGAAGCCAGATATGATTATGTGCAGATGTGGTGTGCTTCACTGTATGGGACTGGGCCAAAGACTTTAGATGTGGTGTTTCACATGGTGACTTACATTATGAATGGATGTACTATATGAAAGTTGCTGCTCCTTATTTATTGCGGTGTGCTGCATGGAACATATTTATTTGAAAGCATTAAAATAAACGATCCTAAAGCATGTGCATAATGAGCAAACTGCATTGTCTGTGTGCTGCTGTAGAGGTTACATTAAAGTCCACGTAACAATTACAGTCCATCAGCTGTGCTTAAGATGTAAGATCCATAAAGGTTGGCTTGAGTGGATGGAATGAGTTTACTTTCCTTTTTTTTTTTAAGATGCCTATTATTTCTAGGCATTTTAACCATATTTCAGATACAGTCGGTCACTGATACTTGTCATGCAAGTTAACGCTAACAGTCTGACAAAGGGTTGTGGTTCCCGAGTACACCACTAGTATTGCCAATAAAACGTATCAAGCCCGTTCTGTCACAGCGTGGTTCATCTGTCCTTATCAGCTGTGCTCAGCGTGTTCCTTATCGGTCACTGGCAAGGTGCTGGGAAAACACGACTGCCCGGCTCACAGAGCACTCACACAGCTGCTTTGTGAATAGATACCTGCAGCTACAGGGACTGGTCAGTGATGGACTTGCACACATCAGATCTGCTACACGTTTTACATCAGCAGACACAATCCATGTCAGCTTCTAGGCTTGATTTTTTTCCTCCATCACTAGCTGTGCACGCTTTCCTGCATACACATGTGCATGCAAAGCGGCCCCATGCTGCCAGACTTGTTAGAAGGAACAGGAAAGATGAGGCCTCCGCAAATTGTCTTGAGAAACAGGTTGGGATAGGGGACAAGGCAATATTCTCTTTTACGACAAATTCTTGTGGCTTGAACAAAGAATTGTGGTGCAGACAGATCTCATGGAGTGCTGTGGCCCAGAGGGACACTGGTGAATCCTTACCTTGGTGGTGAGGCTGCTAGTGGAGCCGGGCTCTGTCCCATTTGAAACAGAAATGGGAGCACCCATCGGAGAGCACCCAGGATCAGGGGGCCTCTGTATCCTGCCCCTGTCAGGCCAAAGGTAGAAGCCTAAACGAAGAGCATGAGTGGAGGCAAGTTCATGGTAGGAGCAGCAGGAAAAACACCCTCTTGCCCACCTCACACACCCCACCCACCCCCAGGTGCCTCTTGAGCAACAGGTATGAGGCTCTGGTTGAGGAAGAACAGGCAAATGATGATGGGGACATTGGGCAAGCTACGCCAGATTAGTTTGCACAGGCCTCCTGCCTGTATCACCACCACACACAAAAGGAAGAAAAGAAGGGTGATAGTTGCAGGTGACTGTTCTGAGGGGAACAGAGGGT